>VOMN01106983.1:0-23583 GCA_014899125.1 Orchestia grillus | reverse complement strand
GGCTTCATGGCTTCATGGCTTCATGGCTTCATGGCTTCATGGCCTCATGCCTTCATGGCTTCATGGCTTCAGGGCTTCATTGCTTCATGGCAATGAGCCCCTCACCTGAATCTCATCATCTGCCCACATTAGAGCGTCTTCACTGCTGTCTGCGACGATAAATCCTGACACCCAAATTACAGAGGGACTAAATTTGCTGGAGTTCCTTAGGTCTTACATTCACTATTGCGTGATTTTTGTGTTTATCTCTGAGATTCGTGACAACTTTTGTTCGAGTCACCGTTATGAACTTTGAAAATCCCTCAAATAGACTTACATTATCATGTGAAAAAACATTTTTTTTAAATTTCAAATGATTATCCTGTGAAATGAAAAGTTTCCAGTGAATGTTCACTAACGAGAAATTTTCTGAATGGATGGAAACTAATTAGTTTGATAACTTGGGGTATAAATAAATAGTTTGTCTTTGTATGTACGCAAAAACAGATTATTCTTTTGTGACAGATACAACCATGCTAACACCTTTTCATGAATATCTTTGTTTTAAAAGCATGTTTTCTTCCCAGTCTGATGCCACCCCGCACCACGATGCTGCATTCTATAAAGAACGACTGAAAACAATAAACCAGCGCTGACTGAAGCATCTCCGATGAAAAATGCCCTCTTTCCCGTCAAGCGAGTAATTTATTCCCCACTATGACGAATAGCGACATTAGAGCGGCGCTCACCGTTCGACATCAAAAGATCAACTCTGTGCGTAGTCACGACAATGCGGTGCAAACGTACGTGGAGAAAAGCATATGAATAATGATATTTTGAAGCTAACGATTTCCATTGCTCGTGGTTGATCAAGTGAAGCGACTCGTTCTATTTTGCAGAGGAGATATAAGTGATTATAGTAATTCACAATGTTCTGATGCTGCTTTTCTCTGCAATTCAACGAGATACAAAGCATGTGTTCATCCTCGAGTGTAAACGGAATAAATTTCAAGGCAGAAGTCAAAACCTATCGTACGAATTTGGTGCAGTGAACCTTCTTTTCACATGAGCAGAAAAACTTCGATAGATGGAAGTTATCCTCCGTGAAGTCAACGCAGGGAAGCTATGTCAAATTATGTAGCTTTTCGAATTACTCCTAATTTTTTCATGATAGACGATGCATAGGTATCATGCAGTAAAGATTGAAATTTAAAGGTATTTCCCTCCGTTTAATTCGAAGCCTGAGCGTATTAAATTCCACTTCCTTTTTATTTACTCAAAATGGTTTGATCAATCGATGGCAACAACAGACCAGAACAATTTAATTCTATTCGACCTTTGGTAGATATTTGATGAGGCGTATTTCGTAGCAAATAGATGGGGCAAGCTGTATTCTATTGGGTCTATTCCGTAGAAAAAATCTACCAAGTCTTTCCGCCTACAGCAAAGATATTTCGTTCCATTTTCCACATCTCAAATCACAAAAAAACTACTTCCTGGTGAATGGAATGACTTCATTATTTTCTGCGATTGATTTATGTAGCTTTTCCTCATGTAACGGAACGAATTAAATAAAAAGAGATCGATTAAGTGATCAGTGGTATTACTTGACTGGCAGACTGTAGAATAAAGCCTGCTTTTCTAGGACATTTTTACAATTACATGGTAAGATAATATTTCAACTATTGTCTAAAAGTTATACCTCCAGTCGGTAATGAATCGTTAGTTATATTCAATGACTGCTATTTAGACTAGTTGGTTTCACGTTCCAATGACATAACAATCCCAATTTTCATGCGCAATTTCCAACGTTTCTGCCGTAGAAAATGAAATGAAACTAATTTTAAAACTCTTCGATGTAAAGTGTTTGGAAATAATTCAACCAAAAACTTTTTAAACGGACTCTGCATCACAATGGACAAGGGATGCAACAGACAAAATCTGTTGGTTTTAACATGTATTCATCGGACCTAGTCAGCAGGTCTGGTGCGAAGATGTGCAATTGTCACCTGTGGAATATTCACGTCAACCTGTCATCTCTGCGTTAATACGCAGAGGAGGTCATCCGTTAATCTCCGTCAATCTTCCGTTAATGAGAGGTTCAACTGTACTGCTTTGACCTCTTTAACAGAGGTATCAGTTTTCTTTCTGTTAAGGATGTAAGTAAGCCATCTACTTACATATAACACCCAATACATACGCACATCTCAATTCAATGAGCATTTAATCTATCTAGTCTTGGATAACTAATGATAATAGTATAACCATCAATGTTGAGCAAAGTGACATCAAGAAATCAGAAAATTTATAGTCTTGAATTCTACATGACACGTTGGAAATATGTAGGAAAAACTGAAACGGGCAAAGCAGGAAAGGTAAAAAAGTGTCAAGTTAAAGTTAAAATTTTAAGTAGACAAATTTATGAGCGGCCTATAAACTTCTCTTTAGATATTTTAGTCGAACATTTGATGCTAATTGGCTTTTCATTCAGGATTCCTTCTCTATTCTTCATTGAAAAATGTCAAATTGAATGACTCATTTTCTTTTCATTGTTCGTTTTAGAATTTCTATTACAAGTAACGGGAGTTTTTCTGAATAAATACTTTCCAGATGTCTTCAAGATCCCAGATCAACATAATAAAAAAATCAGGGCTTCAAGTGCGTTTTTCTTGAGGTAAAAATGACAAGTAATCCATAAAGATCGTAAATAAAATAGCTTTCCCCTTGATTTAGATGAACTGTTACGAAATGATCTGTCATGAAAAAAATTCACTTCCTTAATACATCAGAATTATAAAAACTTAAAATTCACCCACGTATTACCTCTACCAATCATCAAATTGAGTTGTCATTTTTTCTTCGTCACGATTTCGAGCATCATTGAAATCGTGTTTCATTTGAGGGTGACAGAAGAAAATCCATCTGCTCCCAATTTGGCTTTGAATCAAGTAGTAGGTTGAACCTGTCGTTTTTGCAAAAATCAGTTAAACTTATGATTACGGCGTCATAATTAATCGTATTTTACATATTATTTTGCGTTTCTGTGTTTACTGGAAATTGCCACTATGAAAATGCATTAAAAACGTATTTCTACTTTTTCATCCGTACATCGGTCTGAAAAACCTGTCGAAAAATTGTGATACTTATCGGCTCGAAATTGAATAGCGTGTGCGTGTCCTAGAAACTGAGCAACAATGTCAAAATAACACATATGCGCTTCTGTGAGACTTTCAGGTAAATTGATCTATGGAAAGATTTTTCTAGTAATTATTAAAGGCTTCTGATCCTTCTATCTCGAACTTGTTTCCCATTCAAGAAATTTTTGATGCACAGATTGATAATACAAAATATTTTTAAAGTTCTTTTGGTCGAACTTGAGTTTTAGAATCTTACTATAAGTTATTATCGTGCGTCAATTGACATGACAGTTGATGTTCAAAAATCGAAATTCTTAATGTAAAAAGTGGTCAAAGATTTTCAAGAACTCTACAGCGAGGATTTTTCGCTCTTGTATCATCGAGAGGAGTGTTATTAAATCCACTTGTAGTACAAAATCCGTCTTCCGACTTCATCACAACTCAGTTATTAAAGAACGCTTCCGTTCAGCAGCCACGCTGACTATCCCTACAGAGGCGCTCACTAATATCGCAGCTGAAACTGGTGAACGATTTTTACGGAAACAAACTGTCACTAAACTTGTTGGCTGACGACAGACTTTCACAGCAACTTCTGGCGAGGCACAATATCGCAGCTGAAGGCCACGTTGCTGCCAAGTCTATTGTGTGAAGTTACTGTGTCGTGCAAACGTCGATGTGTGTCTCTGCATGACAAACATCAGCTGCAAAAATCCAATAAAGCAATAAAGCTCGCAACGCTTCAGTGTTTGGAATGTCTGCTTCCTCTCGGATATTGGGAATCCTTCACAAAACGGGAAATCACTGCGATTCTTATCGTATTGTTCACTAGTTGAGCTGTCAGGGAGTTTGTACGAGTTAGTCCAGTTCATTTTTGCAATCAAACTTGACCCATATTTGGTTTTCATAAATAGTATTTCATAGAGTCAGCGTTAAAAAGTATCCGTAGAAAAATATACGAAAGTGCTTTGTCTGATCCACAGGGTCAGAAAATATTTTAATCAGTGTCTACGTATAAATTTAATAATTGGGATTTTTTCGGGCTCCTCGCGACTAAAAATTGCAGGATATAAACCCATGTGAGTTCAATCTTCTTCCGAATTAGACGAGTGTTTATGCTTCATTACTTCGATAAAAATTCTTTTTTCTTATGTGTCGCGTGTCTTACAATAGTGTATTAGCATTGCATTCCGTAACTCTTTCTTAACTCAGTATTGCAACTGCAGCAATTTGATATTTTTGCTAGTACTCAGCATCAATCGCTGCTCAACTGCTAACGGGGGCTGAATAATTAATCATTACCAATCAAATAAAATGCAAATTCACTCTCCCTTTCGGACCAAGGGATGACCATTTGATCGAAAGCACTTACAGAAACATTGTTTTGAAGTTTTCACGCACGTTGACTTTGCTTTCAGATACCAAAGTTGAGTAGTACAGTTGTCTCTCCTGCGTTTCAAAGTTGAGGGCGGCTACGATCAATTTTATTAATGCTGCCAGCAGATACGTTCGAAGTCACTCCACGGTCCGGACATTGTTGTTGATACACACAGTCTATTGAGCTATCCCAAAACCAAGTTCTGAGTTTCTTCCGCCCTCACGAGCGATAATAGGCCTCAAAAATGTTAAAGCTAATTATTTCCTAAGTAAAAAATTGTGCGATATTTATGAGTCATGCACTGGACAAGAGTCCGGCACGGAGTCATAAAATTATTTCATTTAACTTGCTAGCTCCAATTCCTGGCTTCTAAAATTTTCAAATAGAAAAAAAAACATCTTTTTTATCACCGATGGCTTGACCGGTGGTACACAACTATGACAAGCGACTTAACAATCGCAGAACTGGACAAAATCAAGATAATTCCAAACAAAAGCCCAAAGAATTATGAGAGTTCCCCAATGTGTTCAAAACGAAGTAGTAGTTAATGACCCTGCTGAAGAGGGCTTAATTATCGCTAAGCAAACAATGATTGCTCGCCCAACTCGGAGCGGACTTGTTCGTTCGGCGAGCGCTGCAACAGTGGCTGCCCAGCAGCTCGAGCTAGTCTGGAAACGTTCGTTTCTTCTTCTCATTGGGAAAAGAACTGCGTACTTAAGGGAAAATTTCAACTTTTAATACTCTTGTCAAATATCAATTTATGAGGACGAATGTCCGAAGTTGAAAATGAAAATTGATTGTATTTATATTAAGTTTAAAAATGAAAAGGATGATAATAGAAATACGAGAGCATGGTTTTGTGAATCATTCGCAATACTACACCTGTGGCGCAGAGGTAGATGGCCAAAAAATTGATCATTTACCGGCCAAATTTTTTTGACGATGATCTTACATTGTATGTAAAATTTGCCGCGTAGTTATGTAAATATGTATGCAACAATGTTGCATTTAGCTTTGTACGTAAACGGGCTGCAGCCTTAAGTATATATCTATACGATTGCTCGTAGTTTGTTGCGAAACTCTAGGAGCCTCCTCGTGTATGTGGATTTTGAAGTCCATGTAGCTGATAAATGGTGAAAGTACATTAATGGATGGAATAAACGTGATAGAAGAACTTTTCATCATTTCGGCAAAGGTTTTCAGCGTTCATTTTTCATGTGCTTTCTGCCAAATCCAAACTACTTTATGCTTGCTAATTTTAAAAAAGGTAATCTTTTGTCACCTTGTCTAGCAGTTTATCAAGAAGAAAAGTGAGCTTAAAACTACTCCATATTTCTAGTAGACAGCCTATTTCTATCAGCAATATCTTTCTATATACAAAAAAACTCAAAGTTTTCGATGTGCCAAAAATTTTGAAGAAAAAAATACTTATGGTCTATTAAAATAAATTTCTTCTACGAGCGCTCTTCATTTGGAAAACATTACGATGGTTCCACACCACAATATAAATATTCGGAAGAGAACATTGCAGAATGCTGCAGCAACTTTGCTCGTTTGTCAAATTGAAGTTTTAATGCTAGAGAGCCGGGCGAGACAACAGCGGGAACTTGTTGAGGGACGCGCGAGGGCCGAGGGACACGAGGGATTGAGGGTGTTGTGGGACGCGACCGAATTGGATGCACGAGTACGTCCGCTTCCAGGTGGCATCCGTGGCAGCAATTCCTCGTTTCGGGAATCGGTTGCCACTTCCCGGTCTTACTTTTTGGCCGCTCATCCAAAATTTGGTCGCCCAAATGCAAACATCGGCGCTGAATTGCTACTTATCGACGGGACTGGGATGTCAGACTGGGATGTAATCACCGATGTGACGAGAGCTTAACGTCTCTTTGGAAATAAAAAGCGGCATAGTGTCGAGGTTAATGAAACACCAAGCAAATGGTAGTATTTCATTGACTATATCCGAGTCATTTTTTGTTAGAAATCCAGACGTTACTACAAATTATCATATATGTTTTGCCAATGCATATTAAAATGAAAAACTTTTGGAAGAAGAAATAAAATGTGGTTTAGAAGTTGTTGCTTGAAAATTTTCATGCCATGACAAATGCGAAAACGATCAAAATTCACTGAGGATTTTTCACTTGTATTGAAGTTACGTAATGGAAGCAAGTCTCGTGAAATCATTTACAGGCTGTAAGTTCTTAGACCGCTCGACCAACAACAGCTACAAAAGAGACTGTGTGAGAGTGTCTATGAATAACGTGAAAGCAAACAGAACCAGATAATAATGATAAGGGTAATGAGAGGCTGAAACGAGACTAAGCAGAGAATCCAGTGTATTGGTAAAACAGTCAAACCATATTCGTGAAAAGATAATTGTTCAAAGAGAATTGCCTAGGTTGATGAACCAAAGCTAAATAGAGTATTTCCTAAAGAATACAAGATGATTGGGAGGAGCCAGTCGGAGGATCTCACACCAGCGCAAAACTTACGGAAACCCGAAGCAAGGTTTACAGAGTCAGGCAGCGAAACATTACACATATGTACATTGCTTTTTTTACAACCCGTTAATTTTCGATTCAAACTAAAATAACTGTTGGAGAACCATTCTTATGTAAAATTCCTTTCAGAAAGTAAATTGTTCATGCAGAAGCTCGATGAAAGAACTCCCACTGTGTGTTCTGGGCGGCGACGATGCAAAAATTATGAGTCACACTTAGGGTCTCTCCAAAAATTTTTTGTCCAGTGTGATTCCTTGTGCATGGGAAACATTTCACGAACCACATAATTTAATACATAAAACACAGATGTGAAAACTTCTACGTGGAGTATTTTTTCAAGTTTTCAACTTTATCAAGTCCCTGTTACACGTATAAATTCAAACATTTATGGTGCAAATTAGCGGATTGTTTCTTCAATTTTTTATTGTACTCGTATATTATAAAAGTTTTACCGACAAAATAAAAAAAAAGATACTTTCATTCAGCCATTTTTCCTACAATTAAAATACTGCGTCATGAATTAGCATTTTGTAGTAAGTTCTGTTAGAATTAAAATGAAGCGTAATCATTTAAGAAAAACAAACAGGAGAAATGACGCAACCATGCCTTTCTTGGAGCAACAAAGATGGTTTCTTTATAATTGGAAAATCCCACCGACGATAAAATTCCTCCTAATCAAGACCAAGCTGCTCTTGAATATTGAGGGATAGTTTTGAACAATTGGAAATACTCTTCTCATGATGCATTGGTTCTGGGATGAAAAAACTCGGAGTATTTGTTCGAATATTTGTAACGAGCTCCTTGTCAGAGGTGGCCCATAAATATGGACTTATTTAAATCAACGAATACAGGATACATGACATCGGTGATTGTTATTGAGTCAATTAGCGGAAATACTACCATAAATATCTAGCAAGGAACTAGCAATGCTGTTGTGCACTATTCAAATTTTTAGGTTAGGAATTCAAATGAACATTTTTTTCACTGCCCTAGCAACTGAGATGACTTTTTATATTTGTACGTTATAGACGGCACTGTAATGGAAGCGATGTTTTCCCTTTGGAGTTTATACTTCCTCACTAAATACTTCAAAGTACAAATCCTGAGCAGAAAGTTAGAAACTCACTATCTTAAAAACACTATAAAACAGAATGAGCTGTCATTGTTAGTAATAGCGAGATTTATTTTTGTTTTCAAAAACTCATTGACAGACGCAAGTTGACGCAATTCCACAAGCGTCAGGCGTTAGCAATAAGTTCTAGTCTATAGCGTCCATTCCTCTAACACAGTGTGGACTAGATCGGTTTCCTAAGAAAAATCTAACATAATTTAATCGACCTAAAATTCTTTGCTTAGAAATGCTCAAATTTGTACACAATCTAAGCTTCATACTTTCAAAATTGTGGACTCGTGCAGAAAATATTGCTTTACTATACTTGGTCAGCTGTTGATTTTGGGACCGACGTAATTGGCAATTTTTGTGTTAAGGCTACCAAAGTCCACATATTTTGAACATTTCGCCTCCTCTGATATCGCTGTTCGATTCGCTGGACAGACTCTCCGTCGATGATGGGCGATTATCTAAAGCTAACGAACTTCAACTCTAACGATGGCTAGGCGATGGGAAGCCAGTGTGAGGGCGAACAGGTATCCCGGATTTTGGACCGTACGTCCAAAGCCAGTATTCAAATCAGATTCCATTTCAATGATTTATTCGTACAGTGTGAACGGAAAAAGGTGAATTACTAAGGGAATTACTAAGGAGAAAGTATAAGGGAAAAGGAATGTCTCCAAAGCCTTGGTTATGGGATATAAATTAAGCTTTCTACATAGCAGTTATGCGAAAAACTATGTACTATATTTTTTTTATATATGCACTGCAGTATGCTGAGATTGAGTTACCTTACGTTATATGAAAGGAAGATTGTCTATTGCAGAAGTCATTGTCTTTTCAAAATTAGAAACAGAAAATTGTGAATGCTGTACAATTCAATGACTCGCTCTCCCGACCTGTGTCATTTTCCATAGCGAGAGTAGATTCATTTCACAATCGATTTTTGAGAACGAAAAATTACGTCTAAGGCAAATTTTAGGAAAATTATACGAATGTGTTTTATCGTAACACATTTGCAAGAGTAATTGCACCACCCACTGGTAGTTTCCGGACGCATTTCATTCGGAAATGCAGTAGAAAAATGCTTGTCGTTGAACTTCGTGGTTCTAAAATGAGAGCAGGAAAGTGAACGATTTTGTTGCCTTCCACAGAATTCTTCGAGATACATATTAAGAAAATTCAATGGAATGATTTTCCTCGTTGAACATTCCATTAAGAGTTTTCCGAGAGACTTTGAGTTTGCCGGAATTAATTCCACCGAAAATATATACCTTTTTAATTCATTTGTTTCGGTGTCTGTCTTGCTTGCAATGATAGAGATTAAAGTAAGGGTATAACTGTTCCAGTTACTGTATATATGTGGGTATACATATATCTGTATTTCACAGTATAACATATCTTGATTCCACCATATCAAATCCTTGTGATATGTAACAATTCGTCCTCCAAATACGTCATAATTTTTTTTATACACGATTTGATTGGAATTCAAAATTTTAAGTTCTAGGTATTACAGACATGTACTCTTTGCTCCAAAGTGCATACCCCAATCCATAGAACTGTGTTGGCCATAATACATGCTGGGGACAATATAATATTTATACTTTGAGAGCTAAAATTGCGATATTGTAGGGGCAGAAACTTCTTCAATTAAGAAATGATCGATAACGAAATCTACTCAGAACTGAAAATCGTTCAGGTATTCACGTGTTTATCTTCAAATTCAGTAAATTAATTCATAGCGAATCACAGACACATCTTCCATCTGCAACCGAGGCCGGTTGCTGGGGCTCTAGATCCGTACGATGAGCGCTGCAAGCGAACTCTGGACGCAAGCTGAGCCGTTGTGAGGCGGCAGAGCAAGCGGCTTTTGGACGCACTGATTTTGCGAAGCCTTGTTTCGGTCGGACTGAGATGAGACAAGGGAATAGAGATGTCTCTCTGAACGCAACTCTTAATGAAATTTCGGACGGTTTGTAAACCAAAGAAGGTGTTATTTTCATTTGATGTGAGGTGAAAGGATTCAAAAGCATCTGAATGCTTAGGTCGAAAATAAAGGGATGTATGTATGTTCTGTAGAGCGCCCTAGTTCACGAGACACATGTGTTTTTAATAAAATTCGTGCATTAGGGCCATTCTGTAAAATATAGTTTCGCTTACAACGAAGCAAATATTCAAGTAAGAAGAGACATATAAAAAAAAGTATTTGTTTGAATGGGCGCCTGCTCTAATTCTATTTACAATTTGCACTAGAACTTTGACATCGATACCTACGAATATATGTAATGCTCGACGCCAGTTACAGTTTCAACTGCATGATGGAGAGCAAATCTCAGTTACCTGTGAACTAAAAATCCGGCTCAACTTGAAACATTATTAATTCAGAGATTCAGGGCACAAATCATTCTCAAGCACTCTCGTGAATTACATAGAAGTCTCATTAATCAACAAATGAAAATTTCCAATGTCTATATGGATGTGCAAATTTCGGCGTTGTGTTTTAGAATAAAACAAGAATTTGTATCTAACTTTTTCAAGGCTTCTACCAAGCATCAGAGCTTCGCTTAGATCTTGAAATGATACTGAATACCGCAAAGACAAAAATTCTTATCGAATGTCAACAATTAGGATTTTATCTCCTCATTTCACAATATCTTCAACTCATTTTGAAATGTTTTTGTAACCAATTAGAAGTACCACACGATAGAGAAAATTTGCTTTCTGTGACCGTCACATTAACCTTGGTATTGTGTCATGCTCGAATTTATTATTAAATTGGTTTTGGGAACTCCAACAGCCAATTTCTTATGGACTTCATCATCTGCGCAGCTGAGAACGCAAAGAAAAGTTTTCTAGAGGCCTTAACTTTTTCAATCAGTAGGATCGAAAAAGAGATGCACTCCGAACTTTAAATTAGCTAGGTCTTTACATGTTTGTCTTCAAATTCAGTGAATTATTTAGTCATAAATTAAAGGCCTTTATTCTCAAACTACCGATTTTTAAAATGATAGCTCGTTAATTATTAATTTTTTAAATAATTGAAGGCTCCTTCTAACGTATCAGTATCGAACATACGTTGCAAAAGCCTTCGTGAAGCTAACGAAAATATTTCATTGTGAGACACTTTTTGAAAAATAAGAGTATGTTCTTCATCAGGCCTGGTACAAAAAAAAACATATTTCACATAATAAGAAAACCATTTATGATGCTCGTCACTTCGTGAAGAAAGTCATATCCCGTGATGTATGTATACTACGATGGCTACCCAACATGGGGGCGTACAAACAATGGATTCAAATGGTTGGTTAAAAGCGCTAAATAGAACAGTTGAGCAATCGGTTCAAGATTTTTTGTTCTGCGGCGCAGACGGACGGCGATCTTTGGGAAAAATGAGCTACTTGAACGTGGCAAAGATTCTGAAATTTTCAAGATGATCCCTTCTATTTTCAATTTTTTTACACTGTAACTTGAAATATCACTACGTGTGGTTAGGTCATTTGTTGTATCTATTATTTGAAAAATATGCCAATACCGATCCCGGAAGATGTGTCAAATTACTCTCTCATTTGGCAGATTTCATATTTCCTTAAAATTTTTAATTCCTCAAACGAAATTAATGACTGAATTCCTCCCTCCATCAGCATTCAGCAACTGCTACTTGTCCTGAGCTCCAGAAATCGAAGTGGCACCAGATCAGGTCCATACATCAAAATCTTTCCCTGAATTTGAATTTTCAGTCTTCAAGTCATTCGACCGGGATTCACAGTTGANTGATGATGTATTTTATTCTGTCTTTGCAAGCAGATGTTATTTTTTTTATTCTGATACCTACAACAGGCGTTTTTATTGATATCTTGAAAGTGATTTAAACTAAAGCTTGGAATTGCGCTGCTGTGAATGCTCTCGAAGCAAATGATTGAAGTACTTCATTTAGAAGCCTTGCAGCAGCACAAGGTAAAATGAAATGGCTATGCATGTTTCCCAAGTGGTTTCATTCTTTACATCTTTTAAGCCCCTGAATTGATTTAACGGACTTTCTAAAAAAGCAACAAATCTTTTTTTAGATTGCTGAAATTTAAATTTTACCAAGAATGAAAGATCTTCATAACAAAGTATGAAATGGTTCAGCTGAAATAATTCCTAATGCTCATTACAACACAAGTCGATCTGCAGATTTATGTAAACATTGGAACATGGGCAGTAAATGGTGTACCATCCACGGACGGTGCCTTTTGATGCTATAATTCTCCCCATTAATACACAGCCAATCCATGGGAGGCTCAGTTCCTGACGCAAATGCTAGCATAGCTCCTGCTCCCAAACCATCAACTTTGTTTAGCCTTTTAAATACCGAATTATTTTACGATACGGGGGCATTAAGCTTTACACGAAAAAAAGAACTACAGCGTTGTTTATGTATGTCAAAAGGAGTTTATTGTGTTTTCCACGTAAGATTGAATGGAAAGATTATTTCAGTCGATAAATTATTAATTTATTTTTATCATTAGAAAACATATATATGTTCTTTTAATATATATATATTATAAAAAATAATATATATGGTCTTAAAGGCTCAAAAAATAGACTTTAAACTTTTCGACTCAACAATCGCCAATCACATACTTTTCAACATAAAAATTTTAGGCTAGACGCGATCATGCTTTATCGCTTCAAACGAAGACCGATTCAAGCAAAATGCCTCATTTCACTCAGGCCTCCTCAGCCTTCACACAATGTTAGATCTCTTTTGTGGTCTTTGAAGGCCTTTGATGCTATGCCTCCGACCGTCTTGAATGATATCGACGAACTTCAAGCATTATTGATGGGTCTCATTAAAACTTGACCTCCTTCGCGCTCAATGACTCGAGAGCTCACAACTTTGCCGCATGCCTCATTGAAGTCTTCTATGTCACTTTGAGGCATTCCTTCTGAAATAAAGTCCATTCGAAGATAAAATTACCGCTTCACCAGGCGAACGCGTCCTGTTTCATGACCCTTCATTTGAACTGGGTGGTGTATGTGTACACATCTAAAGACTGTCATTACGTCATGCTGTTTCACTCACGCGATAGTCAAAAACGAGTCGTAATTTAAATCAAAATGGATCGTTTTCTTGATTTTATTCGATCTTTAGTTTTGAGCTGAAAATAGACCAAAACTTTGCATTCCGTGTGAATAACAAACTACAGATTTCACAATTTTTTGGATGAATTGAGCCTGTGATCAAATGTCATTTTGCTTGCCTGGGGCTTCATGTACTTGGGAAAGTAAACTTAAGCCTCACAGTTCTCTCATCCCTCACAGGCCAGATGTTATACAGCATTTAAAACTCAGTGGTCTTTGTCGGAATGAATAAAGTTATTCTGTTCTCTACTGAATTGTGATTTTTCTTAACGAAAAGTAAGTCTTGTTTTCACTGGCAAATGAAACATTCTGAAATTATTTAGACGAGTATGATAAAAGCCTAACGGAAACATAAAAGTGTAAATTTAGTTAGGTTTTGATTCGTAGATGACATTGCTCTTCTTCGTGGTAAATACTGTATGAAAAAGAAGTCTGGAAATACAGAAAAAATTCTGAAGAACTAACCCTGAATAATATTCTTTGCTTCCTGAAAATTTAAAATAGTTTTTGCCATCGTTCGTTGATGAATCCTGGCTTATTACGCTTGACGAGTAACTGGCAAAAGAGCTCCCTGGACGAAAAATAAGTCAACTGCTACTAATATGGTGTAGGACTTTAACTAGCACGAATAATGGGGGAATAGTGGCAATTCTTCAAATCATTGAGTCTACAAATATCTGAATGCACACCTGGTTCATTTTAAGCCCCTTTTACATCACTGATTTTGAATTGGGGTTACAGAAAGTGGACGATCTTCTCGACGTCTAACTTGTCGTTCTAAGTGGTCTCCAAAATTTTCTATTGGGATCTTGTATGGGAACTTAGATGGATAGTCTGAATCTTGACTAATCTTGAATGACTGTCATGCCATATAATGAGAGCCCCAGCCCGATGCACTCAGCAGTTGTCATTTTAAAATTTGGACAGGCCTTTCTTCATACAGATATTGTGCAAAAGACTAAACTTGCCTATCTAGCAGCTCAATGTAGCTATGCTGGTTTAGTTTGACGGCTACTTAGATTAAAGAACCCTAGAATTCGACAGACCTTCCTCCTCATTGCATCGTCTCTAGCACACAGACGTCGTTGAGGGCTCATGAGGTCTTCGATAACCACGTCAGAGGGCATTATTGCTATAGAGACAGAGAGAATCGTGATTTATCTGACAGCATGACACTTCTGCACTCCTCTACAGTTCAAAGTGCTGGTGCTTTGGCTTAGTTTAAACGAGTGGTCGTGTGGGTAGGAGTTAACATAGGCCGTTCACGAAGAACACTGCTCCATGTATCCGTTATATGAAATTTCCTACAAAAAGTTCGTTCACAGACAGTAAAAGGGTCTCGCAATAGTTCTGTACTTTATGCGAAGCGATTCCGGTCAAAAATTCAGATCACACGGCGGCGGTCCTTATCGGTTACAGTTTCCATCTCACCACAATTTTGCCTAGAATTTTCGTACGTACCGAATTGTTTCTATTGTTGGTAGACACCCCATTACAGTGCGACATGAAACACCAATGAATTCTGCTACTTCCTTCACGGAGTGTTTCTAAGCCCGGCTAAATGTAATAGCCTTTTTTTGCCATTCCGAAACGTCTTGCTTTCGTTTCGTCTTTGTGGAGCAACGAAAACACAAGTGAAACAACAAACCTTGCCAGCTCTGAATTAAGACTGATGTTCAGTACTTGCATATTACCTGAACCTTGGTCACAGCTTTGAAAGCCGACTGATGAACTCATCAAATAATTAGTCGAAAAATAAAAGTGACTAATTTTATGTATATCTGCGAAACTTGGGGCTCACGGCAGCGGCCACCAGTAAAAACTGTCAAGTGATCATGGAACAAGAAGTAAAATCCTTAAAAAAAAATATGAGCCAATATTTTTGGAAACTTCTCTGTTATCAGTATTCTGGATATTTTTATGCCTTTTATTGGCATTTCTTTCCAAAACGATATAGTTCAGCAACGGAATAGCAAATTCGTGGGCTTGCAACTTCGTTGCTGATGTTGAACGATGTTAAAAGAGGCAACTGTTGTTCTAGGGTGGGAACCAATTGCTATTCCAAGGTAATAACCAAAAGTTGTTTTAGGGGTCCATTGAAACCATGGCTTATTTTCTCAAAGAAATTAGCATCAGGAATAACTATTTCTCTTTCAATAAAGTTACTTTTTGTAGAGGAGGGTGAGTATAACCTGAAAATCATATTGCCATCTATTGTTTCAAAGGCTGTTAAAACAATAAACCGCGTAATTGAACTCGTATTGCAAAAAGACAAATTTCAAGACACTAAATTAGTTTGAGTTCATTAGAATACTTTGCAACATTATAACACAAAACGAGTTTTATTCATTGAAATTGTTGATTTCCATCTATGACTTACCTCCCAAAACAAATAAATATAGTATAGCTTCTGGCATGTTCGAAGGCAAATGTCGTTGATAATAAGCTGCAGTATTAGTGTTATTAGTCTTTATAATCATCCAATAAACTTAGTATCAAGCTCGACATAATTCAATCAGGGGTTATAAATATTTTTTTTAACATGACATATCCGAAAAATATTATTCCTAAAGGTTGAATACTACGTACAACGTGATGAAAATCAATAAATTTGGCTAAAATATCTATGCGTGATGTTTAGTGAGCGTGCAACTTCGAACTTCAATATTTTGAGCCTCAAATTGAACCAGCGCAACTGTGTTATAGTTCCATTAAAGCCCTTGAAATTTAAGCAGAAAAATCTGAAAATTTGCCGTTGTGGATGTTGGAAAGAAGAAGGCTTTAAGTACCTGCTCGCACCATGCTTAAGGAAAAGAGGCTCTCTCATCGTTAATTCTGTCGGGGTATGAAATTAATGGTGGCAAAATTTGCGCCTTGCACCATATGGGGCCGTGATTTGCAGTTTAATGAGACCCCGCTTGTATCACATGCAGAAGGAAACCTTGAGCTATAAGCCATCAAAATGTAAAATCTTCAGAGTTTGATCTTTGTTAATCGAAGTCAAATTCATGGGAAGTTATCACTACTTTCGCAACCGATGTTGCTCAGTTAGTAACGAGCAGAAGAAGTAGTGGTGGAAACTTTAATAATTCCACTTTTGATGTAATTCCACTTCATTATTGGCTTAATTTGATGAAATAAAAGGTGAAGCTCGCTAATAGAAGAAAAAATAAGATGAATTGCTGAAACATCCGACAGTGAAGAAAACTTTAACGAGTACAGCAGCTTATGTTTAGTAACGCGCACGAAAATCAATATGAACAATAAAGTGAAAGCTCCAATTGAATTGAACCGTGACGGCTCAATCGAGGCCATGACTACAGCTACAGAGCCACAAGCGACTGGGAGAAAATAGTAAAACCTTATAAGACGACACGGCTTCAAGAAAATCAGTTAAGAATTTGAGTAGTAATTATACTTCTGATTCATTACAATTATCTTCTGTATGGTAGTATAATTTGCAAATTTATAGATTTAACTTTATTTTTCCTCACCACATTGCTAGTTGAACAACAGCACAAATTTTTGCTGTTATTAAAAACTTTACAGATGAACGAGTTATTTCCATTTCCTAGAGACATTTCGATTAACTCATTACTATAACTGGAATGCATTAAGTATTTTCTTCAGCACTGTATGTTTCACTTATGTATTCCAACAAGTATTTTTCTAACGAAGTATTTCCTTTAGAAGCGTTTTTCAAAGTAGTGTTGCAAAATAATTTTTGCGGTCAGTTCCTTTAAATAGCTTATGTTTTCATGCTGTTAATGTTAAAATGGTCAACAGTGAAAACTGTTCCCTCTCTGTCCCTCCGAATGATAAATACGTGGCTCTGAGTTTTCCATATGGCTGTGGGGAAATTTATTGAGGGTCTACTACACCTAATTTCAACATCAAATCATTTCAAAATAAGTCCCTCTTCACTGTGCTATGAGGATGAGCTACTAAATTCGACGCCCAAGTGCAACACCTTGGGATTTAAATATCTTAAAATTGGCATGCTTTAATTCAGATACAGTTTACTGCCAAAAATTCCACATCCTTTAATATGTTAGAGCTGAAGATTTAAATGTTCAGGAAAAACGAATTGGGTTTCTCGTTCGAGACCATAAAACACAGAGCTAAATTTTCGGCTGCTCGCTGTCTGACCGTCTTGGAGAGACCAGAGGTGGCAGATATAAAGCCCAAAAAGTTCGATCAATCAATTGACTCGCAATGTTGAGACCTGCGAGAGCCGTAGCTGCTGATGACACAATGAACTGCGTCGCATTAAAACTTCGTCTTGACAAACGGGGAAAGTCCAAGCGGTCATAGAACAAGTTTTCCTCGAAAGTTTTTCTATTGAGCCTCTGCAAATTGAGAAAAGTCGTGGATGATTGCAATCATAAGACCCAAGATTGTCATTATTGTTCTCACTCTCCGATGCTCAGCGTCCTTTGATAGAATCTCTTCAAATTTTAGGTGCAGAGTGTTTCTTTGTTCTTAAAAGCTAGAAACAAAATACGGCTTTTTTGTGCAATCAATGCCAAGTATTTGATCGAGAGGAAAAAATTTTCTGCGAGCATAAAAAATTTGGTTACTCCGTGGAAATTTATTTATATGTGGATCGATGTTCAGAGTATCGGTTATAGTTAAGACTTGATATGAACTGATATGAAACAAAATAATTCAGTCCCATTTAACTTGAGGGAGACTGATATTTGTGATAATTCATCATTCAATATTATAATTCACAACCAACGAACAAAAAGTCAAACCAACATATACGAATTTTTTGTCTTTTCCTGATTTCTTTGTTCTTGCATCATTTCGAACGTATTCATGCATTTTCCTCAGTTATTTTGCTCACGTATAACTGATTTTCGTAGGATAGCCGTTAATCAGTAACAAAGTACACGAAATGTCCTTAAAATATGAACTGGTTGGTAAAGCGCAACCAGCGCTCTTTCGAGAGGGCGCATTTCTTTAGGGCGAGAAATAGCCGTTGCACAAGGCTGCAGCAGAAAAGAATGTACATCCATCTTAATACTGAGAGTCCGTGACAGAAATAACTTCCCTTCATTCCGCTGCAGCCGACACACAGTTTTTCCGGGTCTCAAGTTCTTCGAGGTGGGCCGAAAAAAAAACCTCTCAGACCCCTATTGATCCGGAATCCCATAAAAATGCGTAAATTGTCCCAGAAATTTTGAAGTTTCTTTTAAAAATAACAAACTCAAGTGGCTTAGATAACTGATGAGCAAA
Source organism: Orchestia grillus (assembly GCA_014899125.1). Taxonomy (NCBI): domain Eukaryota; kingdom Metazoa; phylum Arthropoda; class Malacostraca; order Amphipoda; family Talitridae; genus Orchestia; species Orchestia grillus. Next base: position 5,112 of record VOMN01106983.1, on the reverse strand, counting down.
AATGAAGTGAATTTCGGCGAGGAAGATTCATTAACTCTGTATATTTTACGTAATTAACTTATGATGTTGGATGTCGACCTACCATCTTTTTTTTTCTTTTGATTTGAAAGTGAGTAGAATATTCAGCTTTTTTTTTAGTTCCTTGCAGAAGTAAAACAAAACCAGCACCATTTTTCTTGATTGAAGCGGAACGACAGTATCAGTTATTTTCTACAGGAACATTAGACAAGAGAAAGGCTGCAAAATAAGGTAAATCGGGATTATTCGTTCTCATTTGTATTGGAAAAGGAATTAAGATGTGGTAAGAAAGTTACTGTCGGAGTCGAGGAACGTATGATTTGTTAGTCAAACTAACTTATTGATGTTCCTTGTTCAAAGAGATAAAAGTATTTCGTATAACACAGATGATATTTTCCATTTTGAACGAATTTAACCATATACTAACCACTAATTTGAAGCTTGTTATTTTCAATTGCAACCTTGTTAGTTTTTTACTATTATTCATTGAATTTATCAAAGATACTTACTCCACCACACGATAACATTGCTACATACGATGTCTACAGAGTAACTCTGTTCATTGCATTGATTTCTTGCATGCTTTGGATGTTGTCAGGAAAAATGCCCAGTGTATTCTTACGCTGAATAGTTTAGAATAGCCACGACAAATTTTGAACAAAATTGATTAATTTTTCATCAATATGTTTTCATATTGCTGAAAGTGCTACCTACTTCGGCTGCACCTTCAAATCAATATATTTTTATATTGCTGGGAGTGCTCCCGACCTTGCTGTACCTTTTTCTCAATATGTTTTATATTGCTGGGAGTGCACCCGACCTTGCTGTACCTTTTTCTCAATATGTTTTATATTATTGGGAGTGCTCCCGACCTTGTTGTACCTTTTTCTCAATATGTTTTATATTGCTGGGAGTGCTCCCGACCTTGCTGCACCTTTTTATCGATATGTTTTTATAAATTGCTGGGAGTGCAACCTACTTTGGTTCTACCTTCTTATCAACATATTTATTCATTGGGAGTGCGTTCTGCCATGGGGACATAGTTTGTGGATAAAATTACGGGTTCAACCTGGTCTTGTTGTAACATTCGCGTTTGCGATATCATTATTCATGCATAAGCTGTCCAAATTGTTACTTAACGATTCCGTAAAATTGCGGAATCGTTTGAAGTGAAGTTATTTTCGACCATTCTAACGACGACTTTAAATTATTTACTAGAATATGTGGATGTACAGGAAAATTGGCATGAAAATTAAGAAAAGTTTAAAGAAAGGAGTTACAACACAAAAACATATTTGCATAGGAACGTGAAATTCAAATTAATGAAAAATATATTATTGGTGTTTGCTCTGTGGTATGGATTACTCAAATAATTTATAAATTGACCATCAGTGTATTCCATTTCAACATTCATTTTCAAAATTCTATGAGCCATATTTTATTATTTACATAATTAGCGAAGATACTTTTGAAAATAGTTTTCTTAGCAGTGAGATTTGCGTAAATGGTGAGAAAAAAAATCGGTGGGAAGTTTGTAAAATATTGAAGTATTAATAAGGTAGCGGAAGATTTACTAAAAGTTTGAGATATTAATAAACTAGTGGAGAGTTTGTGAAATATTGGGGTATTAACAAACTAATGGAATGTTTTCAAAATCTTTTAGATATTAATAAACTTGTGGAAAGTTTATGAAATATTTGGGGCATGATAAACAGGTGATAAGTTTGTAAAATATTGGAGGTGTTAAAAAACTAGAGGAAGGCTTAGAAAATATTTGCAGAATTCATAAACTGATGTTAAGTTTATAAAATTCTAGACTTCACTTTGTAATTGTATTTCACATCATACCTAATTAACGACTTTTTGAGATTATTTAAATTTTAAGTGCTGTCAGTAATGTGATACAAACAACGTAAACGTGCTGAATATTTTAGCGTCTCATTTTTTTCGGGCCCCTTGAAAGCAGTAACCTATGCATAACATGCTGCTGAGCTCCAATTGTATCTCCAGGAACCTGCTGGGATGCAAAGCACCCGTGTATTTCCCTTGAAAAATCAGTCTTCCGGTAAAACTGATGCAGGCTAAACAACTGAGAGTACGCAGCTCTGCTGCAGCCTCTATGTTGCTCAATAGGCGGCACAAAACTGGTCGAAAGTTACAAAAGTCGCGGGAAAACCCAAATTGTTGATTTTTATTTCATAACAAACAAATGTAGATTCATTATAGGCATCGTCCATTATCATTAGATTATAAGCTATAGACTTGAGGTATATACATATAAGATATACATATAGTAACTTGATTAACGACGTATGCTTCTCGTGGTCTTTGCAAAGTTTGACTAGTTTTTGTTCGTCACCTCGTATTTTACCGAATTTATTCACACGCAGTTACTGAAAGCGAAATTAGCATCTGAAATTCAATGCTCGTGCGTACCAACTTATTAGAAAATTCTGAACCGTTATCGTAAGCATTAGAGAAAGTCTAATAATCAAGAACGACGCCCAGTCTTAGGGAAACTTTGACGATCTCCACTTTGATGTTGGTCGAGAGTCATAATAGCGGCCATTAAAGGTTCATTAGCAGAAGTTGTAGGCAACTCCAGAGGCATAAAATGCTAGAGTGCACAATTGTTTTTTACGGGTAATTTGGAGACCACAGCGTTATTTCCTCGTTAAAGTCATACAAAATTATTTGTGCGTAATTTTAACTGAAAGACAATTCATTTAGTATAATGTCTGCGGGCTTTGAAATTCAAAGCCCAGAAGCGTTTTTCTTTATCGATAAGTATCGACGTATTCAAAGTGTTTTAATCTAATATGAATTAGTATACCCTTGAAGGATTATCACGCTTTTCGTTATTATGAAAATGCGTCCATTCCCTTCATCTTTCATTAATTTATTGTATCCTTCATTATTGTGTTCACGGTGTTTACGTCAACTTTCAGTAACATAAAGGTATTACCAAGTCACAATAGGGGCCTGAATATTGCTGCGCTTGCTGTGAAGCTCATAGCTTTGCAGAGAAATTGAAGGATGAAAATTCTTAGCTTATTTGTATGTTATGACAAGTCTCTACACAATATGCACATCTCACTGTTTTGGCGAGCCTGTGCCACAAAATATGTATCTCTCTGCATATATTAAATGTGTAGTTTTACGAGCGAAATGGGAAAGCATGAAATTCCTGTTTAGATGGTACAAAATACACACAAGAAGAAATCAATATCAAAGTGAGGAAAGGTATTTGTAATGTATGCATATAAAAAATCCAGTGTAACTACCCAAAACAATATTAATAAAAAAATAGTAAAATTGAGCAAGTTCATGGTTGTTCTACTGAGAGGTACAATATGAGAGCGCACAATAATGAAGAGTTACTGTTAGGTTTTCTTATAAATGTTTTGCACTTTTGCGATGCCGAGTGTAGATGATGGCTTTCAGTAATTGTTAGCGTTTAAAAGTACCATTTAAATTAAATTTTCGTTATTTTTTTTCACATTAAATGATTTAACATTACTTGAAAAGATATATCCACTTGAAAGTGTTTGCATTATCTTTAGACTATCGTCACACAAAACTTAATCTTAAGAATAATCATATCGATGCTTTCCGTTCACTATGGCGCTGCTGTATTCTCCTATGATACCACGGCTTTCCGCAGGTATCGCGCTGGATTCTAATTGCTTTGGTAAGAGTGGAGGTACAACTCTGCATATGAAAAGTGTTATTTAACCATTCATTTGCTTTGGAATCAGTGCAGTAGTCATAGAAAGAAAATGTAAATGAAATATTTAAAATGAAGTGCACGGAAAAGGTAGGATAGAGCCATGCATGTAGCTGCATTTCCTTTCAAGTAAAATGGAGTCTTTTCTAATGTGTGTATTCGGATCTGTGTAAATACTGTAACGCATTTCAGGATTTATTGTTTCAAGTCTTCCCTCTTGTTTTAGAGTCAGTGCTTGAACAATTGTTTTTTTTTGTTCGAAGTCTGCCTAAATTTAATGTCCCTGAACTTAACATGAATTCCTAACCAACAGTAAGCAAGACATACATAACATTTAAACTTCCATTGCAAGCGTGATATACGAAAGTATAGCTTATCTTTAAACTCGCTCGTCGTTGTGTTTTGCTGGTGATCCTCCGAAGAAGGACGGGATGAGAATTTCTTATTTAGACAATATCTCACGATTGTGAGGGAGGGCTGCCATTACCGAGGGATCCCGCCATGATCCCCAGGAGCTGGAGCGTCGCCTCATGACAATGCAGCCAGCCCCTTGTTCCTCGGACTCGCGTACCATCCTTGTGCCTCCGTCTGGAAATTCTAAATGGAGGACTCAACAAACTATTTCATTGTCGTACCATCCAGCTTAAGCAGCAGTCGTGAAAAGGGTGTCCGACACTTTCTCTGCGTCACTGAATACATTGTTTTTAGAGTGTATCAGAATAACAATATTTTGAGAGCCAAGATCCATGCAGGCTGTCAAGAAAGTTGTTGTCTCTGAATATTTTCAGAGCTTTTTACAGACTAGAGCTATTGACCGTGTCATTTATGTTGATGAAACTGACTGTAGGAGTTTTAAGAAATTGTTCATAGAGGCTACACAGAAGATTCAGCTACCGAATCAGTTTTTATGGACTAGAAACATATTGCTTTATTCGTCAAGACACTTGCACCCAGCTTCGTTAAGTTACTTCTGATTTCGTACGATGATTATCTCAGGAATACATTTTCATATTTACTCCTTCTTTGTCCCTGGTTAGAAATCGAAACAAAAATTGAAAGCAACGGTTTTTCTTGTTGAGCTAAAATGAAAGTGTTCTTCAAATTGCGATTGCTTAGATCAACGTGGTTTAATGTCCTTAAACGATGCAAATTAGAGTAATAATCACCTGACATTCTACAAATGATTTCATTGATAATTTCTACATTACTTAAAAATATATTCAAGTAGATCGTGGTTATCTCATTATTTCCAGTGAAAAATCGTTCAAATCTTGCAATCTTGCAAATCTCGGCTTGGATCACTCATGATATTAAATCCAATTTTAAAAAACGCCAAGCATACCTCATACTGCTGCACGAAGGAAAAA
>VOMN01106979.1:0-12313 GCA_014899125.1 Orchestia grillus | reverse complement strand
TGTGGTTGTGCTTGCAGCATGTATTGTTATGCTTTGTTGGTTTATCGTCCCATTTGCACGTTACATTTCAAAGTATCTCAGGTTTTCTCTATTTGGGTCCCCAGTCCCTCAAGAGGACAGGTAACTAAATTTTTTTCTTATTCTTTTTAACAGTGTTCCATCATCACCTGTCCATGTTCCATTAATTCTATCTTAAATTCTCTATTTTTGTAAGTTTTCCTTTGATAGGTTATTGGTGATTATATACACTCTTAGAGTACACTTTTCTAAGGTTTATTATCCTGGTGTTCCTCATCCCATAGTTAGCTCATTGCCCGGATTACCTCCTTGTTTAGTTAGGACTTTCCAAAAGTCAGTTGCAGTATCTGGGACAAACTTCAGTTGTACATACTTTTCAATACTGAATTTGGTAATTGACAGAGTTTTTATTCTCCTCACTATTGGTTGTTGCCACATCATATAAGTAAGCAGATAATGAGTTTATCTTAACTGAGGGGGACAAACGGCAACATCGTCAATAGTAAAAAATTTAAATTATTTGGCATGTTATGAACAATTATTTGATCCATTGCATTGTTGAAACTATTTGTGACTATTCACATCATCTGATTTGAGTAGTCACAAATGACTTTTCAAATCATCTGATTTGAATAAAAAAATTCACAGCCACTCTCTAAATAAATACACAAACAGCCAAAAGTCTATCGAGTTGTTACACAGCTGATCAGTGTTGTACACCATCAATGTTTACAATAATAAAGATGGAAGGATCACTGAAAATATAATACACAACTTCATTCTATCAAGGTTAGAGGATATGGCACACACTTGCTACAAAAACAATCAAACATGTGAACATAATTATTGCTTCAATGAAATATCACACTTGCCAGTCTAAATGAAATAAACAAACGATCAGTAAAGCAAGTACAAATCCCATGCACACTAACCTTGAGTGGGTGCTGTGAGGGAGCCAGCAGTCTTTCATTACTCCTCCATCTTTCAATGAGAGTGAAGCGCCCAGTAGTGCTGGTAGCGTGGGCCAGAGCAAACACAACGTCCTGGGAGATGAACAAATTTACAATACCTCACGTGAGTGTTAGCTAGCATAAATTAGGATGCAGTTGTCATACATATTTCAACTTAGCTTTAACCTAAACCTAGAGTAGAGTTGCTTATTATCTTATTTTAATAGAGTAACTCAGAAACAAATTTGACCTATTCATAACAAAATGAACCAGTCCTTTTTTAAATGCATGAGAAATGATCAAAAGTAAGACCAGACTTTCTGTTGCTTCTCAAAGAAGGAAGAGTCAAATTATTTTCCAGATTATTAGTGCTGTATTAGTAAAAATAATTTCACACAGTCGAATATTTTTTTCCTCCATTTCAGTGAAATATACAATTTTTTGTTTTACCTCAGTGTTTCAAAGGAACAATATGTAAATTACGCAATATGCATGTCATTCTTGTTTAGTAGGACTTAAGCAAGACAATTTTTCCCCAAAATAGCCCAAGCTTTCAGTGTGGATTTGCTCCAACACCTTCATCAGGGGAGGGAGTGCATTTTTGATGACAATATATGGTTACAACAGACATCTTGTTGTCCAATATTCTCCTGGTTAATATGCATGTCAGTTCAATCAAGTTCTGTTTTGTTTTCATCATGAATTACAAGGGTTTGTCAACTTTGTTTGATTCATCATCTAGTACAGTTCACTAACTTTAATTCTTCTCATTTAAGGGCAACAATTTTTTGCTATCCATATTTTTCCAGTTTCATTACAAATATTGTCCAGCATGAAGCCAGTGGTTTGGGTCCTTGCTTTTTGCTTTACAGCAATCTGTAAACTCTTTTTTTCAGCAATTTCATTAGAAAAGGATCCAATCATTCTCTTTCAATTTTCGGCAAATCCTCTGGGGATTGAGAGACCTCTGTTCTTTCAAGTTTAACATCAACTAACAATGTTTATGCCAAGGATGCTTCAACACTAGATAGTCATACTTTATAGTAAATATATTGCCTGTGATATCAATTCAGGTCATGTAGCTCCTTGGCACTATCTCTAGGTTCTACCAACACATGCATTAAAGGTCGGATTACATTGCTAAAATTTTTATATTTGGCATATAAAGAAAACATAAGAATGTAACAAAATATCTAATCAAGTCATTCATTCAAATTACTGTTCCTGAATTAAAAATATTTTCATCTAAGTGTGAAGAAATTTTAAACAAAAATTACACTAAAAGATAGATCACAAAAAATAAGCCCAGCTTTAAATGTTAACAACTTTGGATTAAGCCAAAACACATTACTTTTGTTCATTGCTTTACAAATGAAAAGCTACATTCCATCTAATCATTATTACCAAGTGGCTATAAAATTTCTTCCATTTTCATCTCACAGCATTATGATAAATGAAAAAAATAAAAAATTAGTAGCACATAACACTGCTTAGGAGGGCCGATAAAATTCAGAAATATAAATGCTTAGCTCAATATTTCTTGAAAGAGTTAATCCATTCCAATGACATAAACGAGAAATGTAAAACAAGAATTCACGTCAATGACACAAATAAGAAAAATGTATAATTTAGCCATCTTCTGGCACTGTGGCATTATATGGCCATATTTTGGAACACCTTTTTAAGGACTTTTTACCACTATCAATGGTAAAACATAAGATAAAAACAAGTGAGAATACAATTAATTTCATGCCATTCAATATAATGATCGGGATACAATTATTTTTCAACATGATTCAGAGTGTCACCTGGTTGCTTCTGGTACACAAAGGGTGCATTAGCTACCAGGTGACACTCTCCTTCTTAGTAGAGAAATAGGAACTATTTCGTTCCTCAATAGAATATGTGAACTCTGAATAAGTTTTACTTCTTCCTGCAGTTGGAACGGAAGAGCTCCTTTCAGGTTCAAGACATCAACTTGTTCTAGTATCTAATAATACATACATCATTTTACAACAGATGAATCAGAAACTGAGTGACTCAAGGGTAGCACGCTACATTATATTATACATGGTGATGATAAAATTGAAATTACTAATCACAACCTGTCATAGTTTTATGTATGATATGATACTCTTGAAAACTATGTAAAGAAATAAATGAATCAAGCCAGCATCCATGCATACGGTATGACAAAAACTGTTAATCTCTACACTTTTGTATGAACTTGGAGAAGAGTAGCATATAGGGGAAAATGGAGAGGAAGAAAATATTGACACTCAAGGTGAGAGCTTAAAACAAAATTCTAAAGGGATGCCCATGAGAGTTGTCAACTTCAATAATTCTTCAATGTATTCTTTTATACATCCTTCTTCTGGTCTTCATTTCATGTTATGCTATAGAAATCATTATGTAAAAATAGGAAATATCAATTTTTTCATTTGTGAATACTTCACTTTATTGAAGTAATCAAGGTGTTAGAATTCTTCAGATGCTGGTCATTTGAATTTTCTCACAAAGGCCTCAACAAGCTGTATACAAGACAAATTTTTCAAAATGGAGAATGATCACTATGGTGCTGACATTAATTAAGAGAGAGCACAAAATGTAGGAGTCCTTATTACTAGACCATATTCTTGAGGGTGCTGGGTTCATCTTGCATAATGCAAATAAGAGTTTACCACTTTGTGTAATATCACACAGACTAAACTACATCTGTATGATGAATATTAAATTTGCAAAATAGCACCATCTCTCTCTCTCTCACCTCTTCAACACCAAGTTCCAATCACCTTAGTTAATTACTTCAACAGTCCTCATTGTAAGCTTTCACAATTGTAATGGGATATCATGAAGGAAAAAAATTTGAAATTCTTGTTCTAGGAAGACTTAGTATAACTGCATTCTCCAAATCCATTTAGTATAATTGTCATTCTTTAGTAGTAACCTTCAGGATGTCCTCAGCAAATGTTACTTGATCTTTAGTGCTTTGATTCCATGTTTATCCAGTAGTAATTAAAGAGCTGAAAAGCTCTGTATCCTGTCCATTCATTTGATGATTTGTAAAGCATGGATGTAATCAACAACAAATTAGATGAATACATAATTAGCAAACTGTGAAACACTTATTATAATTTGCTTCATACATAAAAAGGTGTCTATTTCAATCATCCAAATCAGTTATAGCCTTATGCTCACATTTACTCTCATGCTTACCATAAATTAATAATCACTTATTCACTTATTTTCCTGGCTTCAACGAGTGATAGGAGCTTACTTTAAATCCTGAGAGTACATAAAAAATGGAATGACAATTCTAAGAATGCTATATTTCACTTGCACTAATTAATTAGCTCAATGCCTATAAATTAAGAATGCAACATATCCTGATGAAAAAATGTGTTTTTGTTTTAAATACTAAATTGTTAATCAGTCAAAAAATTTTGCTCTTTCTAATAATTAAAAAATGAAATTCATAAAAAAAGACATGAATACATAAACGTGCTCAATTGAGCTTTTAAATGTGCAATTTAAAATGATAATTTCTTCAATTTTATGAGGCAATGACTCACTGAATATTTTGGAAAAAAGCTGTTAGTCTAAGCTCTATCGTCTTAATAAAGTTATGAGTTTAAAGTTGAACCCATATTTTCCACATCATAATTTTACAGGAATTTAGACTATAAGATATAAGAAAAGTATCTAACTTGAGTTGTTCAAATTTCTATACTGAGACATGAATAAAGTTTTCAATACATAAAAACTTTTGTTTCTACAATAGTCATTCTGAAATTTACACTCAAAATGTGTCATTTCAAAAGAATACAACTAATTTTTTGTAAAAAGCTTAATGTAGCTTTATTTTAGATGCATGTAACTAAGGCTGCAGTTAGTATTTTGTACAAAAAAAATGCAGCCAGTGTGTTACAAAATAATTTGGAAATTAAAAGGTTAATGAACACATACATACATACCTGGCATGTTGTGGCCTGAGTAACACCACACACAATCCTTTGGATGCCATCGACCCACACCTTCAGCTCCATTGCAGAGTAGAGCAACACACTGAAGGGCCTGCCACAGCACTGCTTCACACTATCACCATATCCTCACCTCAGTAAGTAACATTTTCTACCTGAAATGTAGAAACTTCATGAAAATTTCAGGTTCAGAAAAAAGGCTACGGAAAATTGATGAAGAACCTTCATTATGTGACAGGGAAGAAGAATTCTTAAATACATAAGATAAAATGAACAAACATGTATTACTTGTACACACAATGCAAATATGAATATACTGGAGGCATGGCTTATAAGCATCTTTCCATACACAGTAAACTCACCATATGAACAAAAATTTATCATAAAACTCATTTTACACTTCCAATCATGTTTAAATTTGTGACTAATAATTTGTTCAATTGATAAGTGGAGAAAATTTTTCAGACAAATTTTGTTCACACAGTAAATTTTATAGAAGCAGGGAGTTCACTGAAGAAAATAGCTATCTAGAATCTCGCCCATCATTTTAAATGCTCAGCTGATTGAACTTTGTGCTAGCTAATACATAAAACCATGATTCATAATTCTCTTTATCTTTCATCCATATCAATAGCATTTAATTCTGAACATCTTAAATATAAAAACGATGAATTTTGGAATGTAACTTGTAAAATAGGTTCTTTATACTTTCACAGGTTTTGAACTATATTTTGTTGATATTTACATAAACATAATACAATTCAATTTAGCCTAGTTCATCTATACCTAGTTAATTTAGATTTTGATTCTTCAGTGCAGTGTTTTGAAAATTTTAATCCGGACTGCCGAAAATTGAATTTTAACAGCACAGGTGTGCTTGTTATTACCAGAAATGCTTGTTAGGTTGCAGTACACAGTTGTGAACAAGTCATGCCAATGCTTGTAAACACCATGTTTTGTCCAACATCAGTGAACAATTATTTGTTTTTTTTCAGTAGGCCTACTCAGGACACCTAGAGTGATTCACAACAAATTTCTTGAACATAAAATTTAAGCTACAAGGTTCAACAATTTACTATATACAGGGTAAGGGTCTCACAAAAAAATGGAACCTGAAAAGAAAATATTTCTAAAAACTATTTGCTGCATTTATATTGTTTGTAGCATATTCTTTGTTGAATGCTCTTCAAGAAATGCCATACATTTTATAAAGTATCTTCAAAAATATTTACCTGTAATTACTCTACTGAAGTCTCTCAGAAACATATGGGCAAAAAAGTCAAACAATAAAATGTACATCCCACAATTTAGCTTTTTTTCAAGATTTTGAATAGAAATCCTAACAACTATTATGTAGTAAATCATTCCATTTAAAACATTGTTAACATATTTTTAGCTTCAACTCCTTACACATGTCATCCATTTCTGCCCAAGCCATTTTGAGCTCTTGATTGCATTGATGATTAACTTGTTTGATTAACTGTTGATCATTTTTAGTACATTGAATTTATTAGTGATTCCTTTTTTCTAGGTATTTCACTATGTTCAAATTTTTTTTCCTTATCGCCGAGAATTTTTTGAAGCCTTTTCTGAGAGTAGTTGCCCTCCGTCTGACGCTTCTACGAGTAATAGCCAAGGTCTTGACAAGTGCTTGTTCCACGGTAGAGTGAAATATCTAATTCAAATGCTGAAGCCTGCATTCAGATAGTCTTTCATGCTCATTAATACTAGTCATAGCCTCATGGAATCTACCATATTTCTTCAGTTTATACCTATTGTTTTTGCAGTGTTCAAGGAGTCTTGACTAGCATCCTGAATTTTATTATTTTAACACTGGCATAGACCTTCATGATCCAAGTTATTCTCCTTCAATTTTTATGTTGTTTCATGTCACATATTCAAGCTGCCATAAGAAAGATTGGGGGCACAAGTAATTACTCACTCTAGAATTCCTTTTCATTAAACGTCTAACAAGCCAACCTAACAAACACTTCAGAAGAATATACATTCTAGTTAACAATGCAAAATTCTAAAACAAAGTATGGAACTTTACACGTAAATAGCTTCATATGCGCTAAAATAAATGGCAGAAGTATTCAACCATTTCTGTGAAACAACTTTCACACAGTAATTTTTCCAATAACACTATCTGAATTAATTGTAGAACATTTTAGAAAAAAAATAAAGTTGGTTAAACATGAAATTAGACAATTTTTAATGAGCAATGGTGGCATACAATCCCCTAAAGGATGTAATGCCAAAAGTCAAAGATGTCTCAGAATATCATGGTCTACCACATAATATTCACAGAGGCATCAATGAGTAGATATAAAGAAATTTCTCAGTGTGAATACTAAAATTTGATCCTCAATAATCATTGGTAAATTGAATGTAGCATGATGCTATACGATCACATGAGGCCACTAGAATTGATTTTTGAAGTCTTTCATATATAACTTACTACTATTTACCATTTTTGAGCCATAGGCAAATCCCTGTTACAAATTTTTCCAATGGTTATGAAATGGCTGATGAAAATTCTAGCTACTTACAGTAATTTGTAATAAAAGTTAGAAAAAATAGCATCCCCACTTGCTGCAACATTTGGGGCAACTTGGGACATTAAAGAAATTTTAAAAACTTGTTCTAAAAAATTGACAAAGTTTTTCAACTTCAGGCATTTTAAAATTCGAAAATATTAGAAAACACCATACAATATTGATATTTGATTTTTTGCTCAGTAAAAGTGAGTCAGATGTGGTTAATATGTCAACAGCTCATAACATGTATGAGCTGAGATTTGTAATTCAAATGTGGCAATACCTTTATTCGAATGTGACCACATCTCAGTTTAAATGAGGCAACATCTCAATTGGAAACATTCATCACACGCAGTGGGCTTTCATGTTCAAAACTGATCAAAAAGGAGGGAAAAATTTATGTGCTTGTGTCCTAGGAAAAAAGTAGTACTATATTGAACTATTTGGTCTCTCATGAGGCTCAGAGTCAAAAATTTGTAAATAAGATTAAACAGCATAAAATTCTTCCTATGCTTCTTCAAACCTGATCAAAATGTGAACTTGTATTGCTCAAATACCTGTCAATACTAATTACCTGGAACAATAATAACTATCTTATTTATTTTGTAGACACATTAGTTCATATGAATGACAAAAATTGCTATAAAACATGTTTTATTAGGTGTCCTGAGTTAACCTTATAAGGTGTCCCAAATTACCCTGGCTGATGGAAATAGCTCTCAGTGCCAGTTTTATTACTATAGATAGATAATTTTTAATGGTAGGGTTTTTGAAGTCAACTACTACATACATACAACATAAATTTAGAGTCTTTGACTGATAAGATTTGTTTTTCTCAGACAACTTTCTTAGCAAGACAACTTTGAAATATTGGAAAAGTTTTTTACAGATTTGTTTCAAAGTGTGTCAAAATAAATGAAGCAATTTGAATATTTACTAAATCAAATATACAATAAAACTTTAAGCTTTACCTTAATTTTAGATTTGAAAAATTCTACATAATTTGGGCACTCCAGTCTCCAGTATGGAGTGTAGGGGAACCTAGTCCTAAGTTATCCTAGGTGTCACGTGTAGCCCCGAATAATGATAGTGGTTACCCTATAAAAAATCTTTGAACCCAAATCCTTTAAAATATATTTTTTTATTTAGGTTATACTTTTATTGTATGAAATTTCATATTTGATAACAAAGGAATAAATATATGCTCTAACGTATTTTGGAATCAGATGTAGCAGATCAGCGGCTGCTGGGATATTATGCTTGTATGAAGAAAAAGAATGAATATCAGAGGAGGTAGTTGTGCAGTTAGCTGCAGGGTTTAATTTTGTAACAAGTACAAATCACAGTTGCAGAGTCAAAGAGTATAAGGTCTAGCTCCTAGAATTTCAAAATATCTAACTATGACTTCAACTCTTTAAATAAAATACACAATTTCTGTATTAACTTTTGCAAAGTTTTATTATGGAAGTTTATTTATTATGAACAGAAAGTTCTAATGAAAGTTGATTTTTATATTCTATCAATTGATATTTAAGCCTCTCAATTCATTTCCCTCCATTAGTCCCATACCAACTTCAGTAGTTGAATAGAAATTTGTAACAGATAAAAATTATTATAGATTATTTACTTTACAATATTTATGTATTCTTTTCCTATGCAGGTCTTTAGCCTATTATGTAGGCTTTCATCTGAAGCTTCAATAATATTTTTGTACAGAAGCTAATAAATTTATGAATACAAGTTATTCATGATGTATGAGGACAGACTTCCAGCTGTTTTAAACAGTAGTTTATTTTTATTTTTTGTAATACAGTAAATACACTGATGATTATTGACAAAAACAGTTTGAATAAGAAGGAAATATAAATTAACTTGAATGAATTGAATCCATAAGCCTAAATTTAACCTATTTACCTCACATATTTAACTTTCTCCTCTAATCCTGATTACTAATAGTATGTACTGTAAATTTATCTATTTTGTAAGATGTTTGCTATTCATTGTGGACTTAGAAAGGGTGTATGTAATGTATAATTTGCTTTTGAATAAGTTGTACATGAATAGCTATTTTGCAAGAATCTTTTCTTTGCAAATAGTTATACAAAAATTTATAACTTGACTAGTAGTTGTGCCCTGTCAAAAGTAGCTCAATAAATTATACTAAATTCTTAAAATGCCTTCTTAGTCACAGTTACTGTAACATTAAATAATATTTTCAGCATGACTGATTATATAACAAATTATATAAAATTCATAAAATGCCCTCTTAGTGTAACATTAAATAATATTTTCAGTATGACTGATACTGACAGCTGTATCAGAGAGTTTTGCTATTTATATATAAGTTTAGAATACAGATCATAAAATTTTTCATGTACCTAAACCTTTAAGAGCATGACAGAGAGATGGACCAATGAACTAAACAAGCCACAACTGTATATTAGTATACAGTAAAACAGTTTACTTTTGGATTAATAGGGTCCAATAACAAATCCCTGCTCTATTGTCACCTATATTATTTCATGGATACTAGTCACACAAATGTAAGTCCATTAGCCTATAAAAAATGAGCTCTTATAAAATCTCTATTTAGTATTAAACAAATAACAATATCCTCCCACTAGCTTATTTCCATTCATAAGCAAAACTTTGCTTCAGTCATCACTAAATTTTTTATTTAAATTTTTACTATGGTTATTTAAAATATCAAGACTAACTTGAAATTTTTTTCATGGCTTTTAAACAACAACCATGTTATCAGTATACAACAGACTCAAAGAACCATCTTTCACAAACAATTAGTCCTAGAACACTTTTTCTAAGGTGAATAGCTAATTCTTGTGCACAATCAAATCAGTAAAAAAACAGTTAGCAGTTTCTTGGGTCCCCCAACCGGTACACTGCATTTGTATTCGCAAATAGGATTTTTACAGTGTTCATTATTTTATTATGAAACCTATTTTTCTCATAATCTCAAACAGCCTCAAGCGGTTTACGCTGCCATATGCTTTCTCAATATGAAAGAATGCCAAATCTTCCTCGTCATTCCCATTCGGTACTTTTTCAATTATTTCACTCACCACTAATAAGTTTTTTTCATCACGTCTGTCCCTGAAATATAATAAAAAACAAATCGATCCGCGGAAGGCATCATAAGTGTTATTGCATCGAACATGAAGTTAAGGACAAACGTCCATGAGGCGAAAAAATGTTGTACCGAAGTCTAATTTATAACTGTTATAACAATCTAATTTTTACCTGCAATAAAATTTTCAAGCATGAAATGAAATGTGCACTGGAGGCAAAAATGGGCTCCCGGTTGATGTTTTATTTGAATAACAATTTTTTAGTCAATAACTGTTTTTATATTTTTCAATGGCATTTAAATCAGTAAAAATTTAATTTTCAAAGACATTTGATATGAAGCCTAGCAGTGATGATCAAAATAATGGGTGAAACTATTTATTAAAAGAATAATGATACTGTTTAGGAAGATCTTATGCAAATCGAAGTTGGTGTCTGGGTAAAATTTGACAATGACGTAAGTGTTCTATAGACCGAAAGGTGATGTTCTCTGAAAGCAAAGAACATGTTCAAGAAAAATGACAAAAAATTCATTCCGTTACTCTATTCAACTGAATTTAACAAGTTTCTTTGTGTTTGCATGAGATGAATTGCAAATTTGAAACAAACTAATGAACGACTAAGAACATTTATCGATTCCAGTATGTTTTACCGCTGGGTTTTCAACGCCTTACAACTACTGGCGTGGTGAATGATGTGAGGAATGTGTGGCTTATGCTACATTTTCCAAGGAAAGTACTCCTTGGTTACGCGAAATTTCTTGCTTGAGCCGGGATCGAACCCTAAACGTCCCGACTGCGAGGCCATCACACTAACCAGTACGCCATGGAGCCCACGATGAGAAAGATCGAAGAAATGTTGTGGAAATCTATCAACGAAGAATTAAGGTAAAGGCTCGCAGCTCCCTCTTCAGTTGGTCCCTCGATTTTTGACAAGGTTTAAATCAGGAGTGTTCCAACACAGGGAACAGCTCCTGGCTGTTCATTTGCGAATTTTTGTAAGAGACGTGAGCTCACGTGACGGACAAATTTCTATAGGATGCTCAAAAAAGTTGCACAACTAATTAGGGGCCTTGAGCAGCTATGATGGAAAAACATCTATCGAAATGGTTTTAAGAAATCTAAGTATGTACGTAATTTTAACTGGAGTAGTGCTCGTGGTAATATATTGTTTAGAATTATATCGTCAAAAACGCCGTTCCTGTGTCCCCTCGTAGATCGATAAACTAGTGGGCGAACTTGACTTGAGACATGGAGGCAAATGCTTAACTAAGCGCCGATAATGTGCTCGCTCGTAGAAACTCTTTCAACAGATTCCTTTCTCTATGCAAGTGAATGTCGTAGGTTTAATTGGCGGATGATTCTTTCAAAACTGTACGTGTCGAGAGAGAGTAGGAAACGTTTGGAGAACATTCTTGTACTATCATGCGTGTCGTACAAATACTGCATCTTGCTGGACAAACATGAAAATCCAGACATTGTAGTTGGGAGCGTGACTTGCGCTTCACCAAGAACTGTAGTTTTTATTAGTTCCTGTTAAATACGGAAAAATAACATGATTTGTTAGGATGCCAGTATTCTTGGTTGATAAATCATTATTAAATTCAGAAAAAGAATAAGTACCAAGCAAGTGGGCACTCCTTTTAAAGTTTGTGAACTTTTTCTAAGCTTTCATAATGCGAGTGAGTGACTTGAGAAAAGAAAAGAAAGAAAGAAAAAATCGTTTATTCCGATATCATTCA
>VOMN01106975.1:0-14641 GCA_014899125.1 Orchestia grillus | reverse complement strand
TCTTTTCCCAATTTCAGCCTCTTCTAGTAGTGTGGCTACTACTCTTTATGCTACGAGGTGTGCTACTGCTGATGCTACGGCTACGGGGACTGTTACTCGTGGTGCTACAAAAACTGCCACGAAAACACCACATTGTTCGAGTCCGATTATTTATTTTTCGCTCTTATACTATTGTTTTATTCTCCATAGCCGAGATTCATGAAGCCTACTTCTTCATTTAGCTAATAATATCACTGAGGGAACAAGTTTATCATTATAAATTATTCGTCAAAACTTTGAACGTTTTGTTGAATGAATGGTTGCATTAGAATTTTCAAAGGAAAATGTAGAATCAGGTAAGATGTATATATGTATACATCCCTCATATATATATATCCAAACTCTTGAATCGATTTTGAAGCAATAATTTCAGGGAAGTGGCATCAAAGTAAAAAAATTGTTAAATCGTTGTAGCATCGAAACCATGCTTTACGAGTACTTGCATCATTGCTCTTCGATGAACCAGGTATTGGTTACCCTATCAAATTTAAGGTTCATTTATGTCTAACTCATAAGTACATTTAACTCTCAACTGTGGGGCCTAACTGATATGGCACATACTGTGGAAAATAAGTGGAAAATACTGAAAAGGTATATTTTATGGTAACTATTTAATACACATCTGATTTATGTCCATGTCGTTACAAGTATTTTTAAAGTAGTTACTTATATTTTTAACCATCACAGCTTTGTTACTTCGTTGATTCAAAAAGTAAGACGATGCAATACGTAATTCATGCACCAAAGAGCTAACCAAAAATAAAATTTAAAGCTTCAGTCAAAAATTGCCGATATTCGATTATTTCTGACAAACAAGCAGAATCAGTATTAGAAGACAACGCAAATGTCACAAAAAATCTTGTAGTTACGTAGTCAATGAACCATAATTAAAGATCTTGGGAAGCAGCTTTTGCCAAAATGACAATATAAATACGAGCAAACGGACAAAAAAATCGAGCCTTATTTGAGCGTTTCCTTACATTCATTACAGATCAATTAAAATTGCACATACTTCTAAAAACATGTATGAGAAAAGGCGTATATGATTTCAGATTTGTTTATGAATCAATGAAAAATTTACAAACAAAATTGGTAAACATATAATCGAATACTATTCATGCCGAATAGATTCTCATAATAAATTGTTTGCTGTATAATGTTTCTGGTGAATTACATTCTCAAAACGCTTGGTGCAATTTCAAAAATATTCTGAAAGCTTTTATGTGTAATTTCGATTAATTCTTCTTTGTAGATCGTTTCTAGTTCGTTAGTAGTTTTTCGGTTTCTCATGAACGACGGCCATCAGCTCTCGCCGCAAAATTTCGATTGAATTGTAGTCTGGTGATTGGGCTAGCCATTCAATGTCAGCCGACAGAAAAATGCATGAGCAACTGAATGCACTGCAATCGATTTAATCTATGATTAGGAAGTACCAAGCAATTGGTTCTCACGAAAATCTCCCATGATAATGTCGTCCGCGAAAAATTCCTCTTCGAACATTCTAAAAGATCGTGGTAGTGGCTAAAGTTAACCCTCGAGTAACATGGAAAAACTAGAAAAAGCGTTTAGCAGAAGAAGGACTCGACGTTAGAGTACAGTCACATAGGCGACTTTCAAGGGATACACTGCTGTCCAAGAATGTCTATAAAACTAATTTTAAATTTAAAGGTACATTCGGAAAATGACGACGAATTAAGAACCTAGTTTTGTGGTTAGGTGAATCGATGGCGGAGTTGGTTGGCCAGAATTATGAAAAGAATATTTGGAGAAACGTTGAGAAGCTGGCTTCTCAAGAAACACTTTTCCTACAGAAGAACAATACTGGAGCATGGTGGAGGATCCATGATTAAAAAGTGTTGTTTTTCTTTGTCTGATGTGCGTGTACTTCAGCGTATAGATGGAATTATAAGAAAAAACTGTGAAAGACCATCGAAGAGAACTTGAACAACGATACTTGGACAAAAATGGTGGTTCCACCATAACATCGACTAGAAGCATCTCGCCAAAGTTCTGATAAGTGGTTGAATACGGCCAACATTAACTTTTTATGTGTTATCACAGTCACATGACCTCAATTCGGCCGAAAATTTGTGGCGAGAGCTGATAGTCTACATTGATTAAAGACGCCCAAAAAATATCAACGGGTGAGAACACTAGGCGAAGAAGAATGGACTCAAATTCCGAATGATATTTGCATGAGCCTGGTTCAAGATTATAACGAGCATTTGGCGAATGTCATCCTGCAAGTACGCTATAAAATTTAATATTCGTTAAGAAAATCATTGATAAAATACTTTTTGATTACACAGTTGGTAAGTTGCTGGTAAATTTTTATATAATTCACAGGCAAACCTGGAATTTTGTGTTTATTCATGTACATTTTTAACGGTATGTACTTAGTGTGAGCTTCATTACTCTGCAGTGAATATTTTTTGGGATTGAGGTTATATAGAGGATGTAGCCCTTGCATTGAGGTAAGAATGCCCTATCCAACACTGTACACCAAACTTTCAGGAAAGAATAGTCCGCTGGAATTCAAGTTACTTAAAATTCGAATTCGTCCCTACGCATTTTTTGATAGCAGGCATCATTAGGTACGATACCTGTATGAGAGTAAGGGTTAAAAACCATAGATCCTTCATCTTGTTTTATTATTCTGGCTCGGAGTTACTAAAAGTCCCGTCCAGGGTTTACCTTGATCCACAAATACGGGAAAAAGTTTGGGTAGGATCAGTGATGGACCTGAGGGTATTCAGAAAAAAGAGGTACAAAATTTCATCCCGACCAAAAAGTGGCAAACTAAACACTTGTGACTTCATGACTCTGTGCAAATTTTTGTTTTTGTTTTTGAGATAATAATCGTTAAATGTTTGAAAGGAGAAAATTTGAAAACGAAATGGCCCATAGGTAATTTATTTATATATTTACTTCAAAGAAATTGTTTAAAGTTTCCACCACCCACATCCATGCACTTGTAATATCTTCGACGTAAGGACTGCCGGATATTGTGGAAAAGGCCTGGAATTTCATAAATATTGCCAGAAGCCACTGCAATTTTTACCACGAGATCTTCTTCTGATTCCATAGGTGTTGAATAAACAAGACTTGTCATGTGTCTCCCAGAAAAAGAAATCGAGTGGAGTTATGTCGGGAGATCTCGGCGGCCAAGTAACAGGACCATTTCAAAAAATCCTTCTTCTACTGGGAAATCGAACATTGAGGTAATAAAAGAACAACATTATGAATGTGTGCTGGAGCCTCGTCTTGATGGAGCCACATTCTTCCTTGTACACCTAATGGCACATTTTTGAGTAGCTCGAGAAGTACTTCTTCTAAGAAAACTTCATAATTATTCTCGTTGATAGGTGATGGCAATGGATTATGCAAGATACCAGCTCAAACATTTACAATGTATCGTTGTTGGTATGCGAGTGCATCAAGCACGATATGGAAGTTGTTATGTAAATTGATGTCCCAGAACGGGTGAAAGTTGCTTCATCCGAATACAGTTCAAAGTTCCGAGAAATTGGAACTCTACAATTCCTTATTAAGATACCTCAGTTCGAATTGCACTCGACGTTCATAATCTTCTGGATTCAATGCATGGACTCTTTGAAAGTGATATGGATGATAATGATTTTGATTCAATATACTCCAAATTCAGTGGTTCTGTAATCTAGAGCTACTGGAGCTCTACGCTTGCTATCTCTAGGATTTCAATGAAACTGGTCTAGCATTGTTGTCTCAACATTTACACGCCTCTGACGACCAGCATCTTTACGGTTTCTTTCAAAACTCCCGTTGTCACATAGCCTTTAGTGAAAATTTAAAATATTTTATGATCAGATATGTAACGGCTAAGAAAACGCTCTTCGTATAGCCTAGCTGTCTGTCTGGGGTTACCATTAGCAGCATCATAAGCAAGGTGCGTGTCTACCATTTCTAAGTTTCTTAAGGGGCTCATGTTGTCAGCGTCGTGTCACAATAAAGAATGAACAGCAACAAATAGGTAAAAATAAGTTACCTTGCAGCGAGATCTGAAAACAATCTAGAACTAACCAGTCTAAACATTTTTATCAAATGTCTTAAAAACCAAACTTATTTCGCAAAGCTTTATAAAGGCAAAAGTATTTAGCTTGCCTCTTCCTAGTAGGTGGGAAATTTTGCATCTCTTTTGACCTAACACCGTGTAGTCTTCGAATTAAAAAGGATACCTACTAATTGGCTGGAAAATTGTAAAACTTTTAGAGATCGCTAAAAAGTTTTCATATAAATTATTTCCATTTGCAGTAACTTTTTTCGTTCATTGCTACTGGGTCATTGTAGAAACAGCAACAATAACATCTGATGTCTTAGACTAATAATTTGACCTTTCAGTGATAGAACGATAGGTCCGTGGTACATTCAGAAAATATAGTTATTTTACAATGATGAGGTATAGACACGGCCATCTAGGTGGAAATTCAACAACTTTAAAGTCGAGTGTTTTCTTTCTAGAGTTATTCTGCGTCTTGGTCATTTCTACAACCGAAGCAAACGCGAAGAATTGAATTAAACTTTCACATTGAGTATCTTAAAAATGCTACCACTTTGAATAGATTGCTGAAATCTATCACCAGTCTGAAGAGCAAATCATTTCAAATCAAAACAAGAGGGTTAGATACTTAATTGATTAATCTACGATATATTACAAGATCTGATTACAATATTTAAGAGCTCACATTATCGATCACCATGCTCTATGGCAAGACTTAGCTTGTATGGAAACGGATTAACATTATTCTTAGTCGATCAGGTATGTCCCTAGAAATTTGACGTCATTTCATCTCCTCCTATCGGTAGCAATGTTTTTTTTCATAATATCTCGAGTTTTGACTGAAGTCGTAAAATTCACCAATGTTTTAAAACAATATCTTTCGTGTGTACCTCCTACCAGTGAAATTCCAGAATATTGAAACAAGAATTGCTCAGCTTATAGGATGATAAAATGACTAAAATTTTAGGATAAGCTAGTGCTATGAAAATCTTCACTTTTACGGAAAAAACGGTTCCAAGATGTTTAAATCACATATGCAAATTACGGCTTGATAAGTAGCAGGAGCGAAGGGGGAAACGTTCAGCCTCTGTCAGTTTATTTTCGGCTGCAAATACGTGCAGCGCCCTTAGATTAGGCTAAAATGTACCGACTGGCCGACAACTCTAAACTGCACAGTCCTGAGTGCACATGGAGGACTTACTTGGTCAACTTATTCGTGCACTGCAGCATACACGATGCACCCGACTCGCAAAGCGAGATACAGAGAAGGTTCCCGGAATGATGTCAGGAAGAGCAGGCTTTTATAATGCCTCTGTGAAAAAGCGTCGTTTGACCCTCATTAGGGCGTCATTACGGGCTCACAGGAAGTTAGTCACGGCAGGTGAGCTGAAAATCTCCGCGCAGTTTTCCCCGTGTAATGAGCATGACGTCGGATTCAAAACTGCATCTTTTCTATAAGCTCCTTAATTAATGGTGGGGGCTCTATGTCATTGCTTAATTGCTTGCTGGCGAAAGTATTCTGTTTGGTTGCGAAACAATGAGCATTTTATGACAGATGAGGCTAATTTATAAATATCCAAAGAAAATTTTATGCGTAAATGTATTTGATTCTGAGCGTTTAAGGAAAAAGTGGAGCGAGTAAACAAGTTCTGTAATTCTAATTAGCAGCTTTGGATAATCAATTAGCACGGAATAATCAATTGGCTCACGAGCGGACGAAACCGGCTCTGGCCTAACTGGCGCGGTGCTATTAATAGTGAGCCTAACTGTTCTGATAGAGGCGAATCAAAGACACCAATACTCATGACTTCATTTATCTCTCTTTTATGAGGATTTCTCTTCGTTGCTTTTATTTGTTAGGAATTCCACTTCTGCTCTTTCTTCACAACGTGAGTACAATTTTGATCTTCGAAAGGAGCAACTGTTACAGTGACCGCAAAAAGCCCGCCATTCGAAATCGCCAATCCTACTCCGTAACTAAGGGATGATGTGACTGAAGTGCGCTCAGCACAGATCACTTAGATTAAATATCCTCCAGATAGTCAACTGGCTGCCAGTATGGCAAAACAGAAGCGTCATCGTCAGTTAGCCAATGAATGAACAGAAAAATGACGATATGGATGGCGTTCTCAAGATGTCATAGTTTTCTCTCTTTTGCACCCTATGATTCGCTAACACACGATTCGAAAAAAAACATCGCATCTCGTAAGCATCAAGTGGTGTACTAAGTCGAATTGCAAAAACAATTACAAAGAGTGTCGTCGGTTATTGTTCTTTCATTTCCCGAAAAATAATACTCCTGCATGGGTTTGAGCGCGTCATAATGCCTATTGACTATTTGAAGAAGCTGAAGAAGTGTAACTTTTTAAGAAACGTTTATATATGTAACCAACACTTCTCTATACTAGTTACAATTTGGTGCATCTCATCAGAAATGAGAGGAAACTGTTAAAACTTTATTCAGTTCCTAAAAATATTTATTGGGTATTAAAATATTCAAGTATTATGGTATCTAACTATAAACTATTGCTAACTTGAAAAACTTAAATTATAGTGACTATACTAATAACTTTCAATCGCATGAAAGTACTCATACTGCTAGATTTAGATCAGTTCTTCGGTTGAAATTTTCGTTGAAAGCTAGTTAAACCAGGGATGATGATGTTAGTCACAAATTATTTGATATAGCCTTGACCTCCTGTGCATGGTATTTTTACG
This sequence comes from Orchestia grillus, assembly GCA_014899125.1. Lineage (NCBI taxonomy): Eukaryota > Metazoa > Arthropoda > Malacostraca > Amphipoda > Talitridae > Orchestia > Orchestia grillus. The sequence continues at coordinate 7,848 of VOMN01106975.1, read as the reverse complement.
AATAAAATAAATATATTTTGCTACTCTTTACAGAGGTGAAACAAATAATTTTATTTATTCAAAAATATACGACAATCCCTAAACCCTTTTTTGAAGCCTCAAGTTTGTACATGAGTAATGCCTAATTTCAGGGTTTTTGTTAGAAATTAAGAAGCAAACATTGAAAGAAAATGTTTGCATTAACATAAACTCTGTGGCTCTTCAACCCCTTATAAAATAAATATAAATATAGTCAACATGTGTATAAATATTCCATTTGTTAACCTTTTTCGGTTTTGAAAGGCTATAATTAGGCAACTCATTTTCAATTCTCATGGTGTCACAACACGACCATCTAAATGGTCTCGGTTTATTCACTCGCAGTATAATGCCTGCGATTCTGATGATACGTAATGACTATTTTATTATCACTGATAGGGGCTGTGTTTTCTGAACAGTATTCCTGAATCGAGTAGGTTCCGGAAGTAAACTTTAGCGGTTTATATTCATTCGAATATGTTCATAACAAGTGTTTAAATTCTCAGAAAAATCTCCACTGATAAAAAATCCATTCCACAGTCTTTAGTTCATAACTATCTAGACATGAGTTATTTTTTTAAAATACATACGTAGACTATGATATTTTGGTTTTAACCAAGTACATGCCAGGCTTATAGCTCAGGGCAGGCACCATAGAAACATTTGTCAGTGTAAAACAAACTGGTGAGAAGATTATTTTTCACCATGGCGTTACTATTTGTATGCTATTTGTACGTTCCCAAACGAATCAAACTGTTATTTATCCTAATTTTATAAGTTTGGTATCCATAATTAATTTCATAGTTTATCATATTTACATAAATAATCATAATTTAGTTTCATATTCATCACAATTAAATGTAACTTCTAGTATATCTGATTCAGGGGTAGGTGTCTAGTCTTAATAGACTTGCATGTCTGTGGTAAATAAAATCTTCTGTCACAAAACACTTTGTGGGTATAATTTCTAGCCCCTATTGCTTGTATTACAATAGAAAGATAACATGACAGACATTTTGATTAATTGTTTGTAAAACAACTAGTCCTATTTGGCTTTCTTCCACCAAGATCTAACAAATTAGGCGCTTGAATCATTCTGCTTCTCTCCCTAACTGCCTGCAAATATTGAAATGAGACTTCAGCTTCCTACCAAAACCATGTATTAGCTGTAATTGCTTATATACATATAATTAAATACAGCCATAAAATGAACAGCGCAAAAAAATATCATAGAAAGCGGGCAAAGAAAATTTCACCTTATACTCCACAAAAGCAGAGCGTAAGCTATTGCTACCGTGTATTTTAAGGATCATGCTAATGGATTTCAAATGTTTGAACGTTCCTTCACTACCACACCTTTTCATTTCATTTTGTTGAATTTTATGTGAAAATATCTACATTTTATTTCTATAGGCCAATAACCTTCAAAAATTCATTTCAGCCCAATCTAGACCCCATGAGCACATGTTTTATAAATATAAGTGAAGTACTTATGTCCTTCTACCTAAATAACCAACTCTCAACATAGCTTTCACTTTGTAAACATGAAACATGAGGAATCTATCTATTCACACAATATACAGACATTTCCCGAGCTTTCTTGAAACACCAGGTTTGTAAAAGTAATGTTCAAATTCAGTATTTGTAGTAAATTGAAGAGGCCCATACTAATGGTAATATTTTGTAATTAGTGTTATGTTCATGGCTTTCTAGCCTTTCATTAAATATGTGAACAAGTATATTAATGCACAATTTTTTCTAATCTTTAGGTTTGGAGAGAAAATGCATATGGAACACATTTTCATATTCTCATGATGTCAATAAGTCCTTATAAATAGCCTTAGACTCCCGTAAAAACAATAGGTGCTATGCCAAGAAAATATCGTAGCTGATGTAGTATTTTACTGTGAAATTTATTTTGAGATGTTTAGTTACTTACGTTATAACGCTTGTTATGGTGATAGTATGGAATTATGCTTTTTATGATCGCCAATAAGGGCTGCTTTTTTGCACATTATTCTTGAACCTATTAGATTCGGGAAGTAAGCTTTTGCTGTTTGCATCAGATTTGTATAATGTTCGTTATAAAAAATTAGGATTCTCGGGAATGTTTTTTAGCTACATCACCGAAGAAAATACAATGACACCTTTTCTCAGTTTCATTTATAGAGTTTAAACATATGAGATTCTTTTATTTTTATCTTTCAGCATCTCTTAGTAGTGTGGCTGCTACTCCTGGTAATAATCCTAGTGCTACGAGGCCTGGTTTTCCTGGTGCTACAAGGCCGGCTACTCCTGGGGCCACGAGGCCTGCTACTTTTGGTGCCACGAGGCCTGCTACTCCTTGTGCTAATAGGCTGCCACTCCTGGTGCTAAGAGGCTGCTACTCCTGGTGCTAAGAGGCTACTACTCCTGGTGCTTAAAGCCCTGTTACTCCTGTTGCTACGAGGCTTGCTACTCCTGGTGCTATGAGGCCTGCGAATCCTGGTGCTAACAGACCTACTACTCCTGTCTGTTACTCCTAGTGCTATGAGACCTGTTACTTCTAGTGCTATGAGATCTGCTACTCCTGATGCTATGAGGCCTGCAACTCCTGGTGCAACGAGGCTGTTACTCCTGGTGCTACGAGGCCTGATACTCCTGATGCTATGTGGCCTGATACTCCTGGTGCAACGAAGCCTGTTACTCCTGGTGCTATGAGGGTTGCTACTCCTGATAATATGAGAAATACTGCTTCTGGTGCTACGAGACCGTTAAATCTTAAATAATTCATTCCTTTTTACATCAATGACTGCTTTCATGCGGGCCCAAAACTGTTGGCAAGCTAAAATTAAGTGGTCCAAAATTGATTTCAGACACCACTTTTGCAACTGCAGCCTTTCATGGAACTATGGTGCTTGAAAATGTTGTTTGGTCTCCCGTTGAACGACGCTCTACAAGTGATAGTTCGTAGGATTTATATCTTGCGAGTTTGGCGTCCACAAATTAGGGGTTACATGATAGTAAAAAATGTATTTTCAATCTTGGGTTACTATGGCTTTGTGAGAAGTGGCTGAGTTCTGTTAAAAGCTGCACGGCCTTCATTTATTACTTTAATTTTTCAAGGCTTAAAAATATTTTTTAGAACATCATTTTATCGAGCAGCATTGACCCGAAGACTCTGGAAAATTGTTAGGTGGCACGACATAACTTTAACTATTCACAACTCCTAAAACCATCAGGTTGCAGTGAAAGTAATTATGACTGCATGTCTTTCTATTTTTTGGGTTAACAAGCGTCGTTTGTTGCTTGGCTTAACAAGCGTCGTCCGTTCCTTCATTCATCGAGCTTTGAAAGTTTGCTGTAGGGAACAAGAACTCAGGAGAGAATTAACGTATTGCCGACAAATGTTAGTCAATAATGGATTCCTTAGCCGTTTCGTACATAGAGAAATTGAAATATTGACAAATTGCACGAATAACAACAAGGAAAATAATAACAATAGGCTGACTATCCACTACGAGAACCAGATGACTCCTTCCTATCGTACAGATTAACGGGTCCTCAAAAGAATAATTAATCGCAACGTTCACTGCACAAATGATCCCGAAAATTTGACCCTTTGGTTTACGATGAAAACTGGAAGATAAAAATCTTTTTCGCGATTAGCAACTCAAACGGACCTCGAAACCGTCTCCAACTAACCAATGTGATGTACCGTTTTCAATGCCCAAATGAATGTTTCAAGCTTCTTTAAAACGTACATTATGTCGATTTAACGAGGACTCTTAGTCGCCGCCTGACATGCCACCTTATTTCAGGTGCACCTAAGGTACAAATCAATCAAGAACACGGCACCAAACTGACCCGCCAAATGATGGAAGAAAATACATTCATCCTCCATCGATACAACGATCCTGTGAGACTTGCTCTTGGACAAGCTCTCTACATTCTCCAAGAGCAGCCCGTGATCAACCACCAATTTGCCGTTTTGTGTACACGCTTCGACTTCCTTCCTTTTTGAGCGTCGATTATAAAATATTATTTACTTGTACAAACGATACGTATATATTGTACTTCCGTGAGATAGTTTCATAATTTTTAGAACTATTCGATTCTAGAAAATGGATTCTTGCGACATTTGAAAAGTTGAAAATAAGTTGCAGTATGCCTTAAGGAAGTTTATTTTTTGTCTCAACCCTGCGTTGCAAACCCTAAAAAGGAAAATTGAGATAACCAATACAATAATTGTAAATAAGGAGTTGTCCCTGGTCTTCAATAACACCTATCAATGAGACAAATGAGCACTGAAATAGTAGTAAACGTACCTAACATCTGCCCACGCAATTCTAGGGAAGAGCTTAAAGGTCAAGCAAGCATCAAACTCAATGGGTTAGTTCCTTTCCTGTTGCCCTCAGATCAGCAGTAAGCCAAGGAAGATCTTTCTTTAGAAATGTTGCACAAATGAGGTAAAGATCCTGAAGCTTTTCTATAGAGAACTGTGACCGGGTGTGAAATATGGCTCTACCAGTGGGATACTGGGGACAAAACACAGTCGAAGTCGTGGGTGCGCTGGAGAAGAACTGAAGCGTTTAAGAATCAAGTTCATAGCTACTGTCTCCAAGGATGCAGACGGTGCTTTGCTGGTTGACTTCTTCGAAAATGAGAAAAAATTTACAATTCTTTATCCAAAAAGAATTTGCAAAAATATCCGAGAAAATTGCCGAAAAACGCACCGAGAAGCTGAACGTTGTACGTCCCTTCCACCGCATAAATGCACCCGCTAACATGATAAATCATTCGACGTTCACCTTGCAGCTCCGGCTTAGCACCATCTGATTTATTTTTTTCCAGATCTAAACAAGTCATTCAAATGCACGTATTTGCCAGCAATTAAAATAGTTTAAAAGAGTTCCCTTGGCATGGTCTAAATAGCATTACTCGCAGTTCTATACAAATAAGCTTGAAAGCTGGCATCTTCATTTGCAAAAAGTGTATTGACCTATATGGAGCATGTCTTAAAAATTGTACATAATTTGAGCAGTTGTTTTAAAAGTTTTCCTTTTACACGAACAATTTGGAGCCCATTGGTATCGTGCCTCGGGATATACAGAACCCCACATTTGCACCGAGTAACTACATACAGCAGAGTTGAGGAAGCACGTCCCGGGCTTCTCTGGGTTCTGTGCTACAATTGGCAGGTCTGGCTTTCCCTTCATCGTTCTCTTTCCTTGCAGACCATACCTGCGAAACAGCTACGGTGCGTGACTTTGCCAATAATTATTATTCTTCATTCTTCCACCCATTCGCCTTCTTCCTTTTAGGTTTCACGATACCACGCGTTAACCTCGAAAAAAAAATTATTTCATTTTTCATAAGTGATATTTACTCTAATCTTCCGTATTTTCCGTGATCCGAACGTATTCAAAAAGAACTCCGGCTCCAACGTATATTTTGAAACATCTGAANTAACAAAGTAATGGTGTGAAAGGCATCGTAAAATTTAAATAATTGGTTGGGCGCTGTTTTTACATATTAGTTTTGTTCGGAGTACAGGATATTTGAAACTTTTTGTTCAATGCATTTTACACGTATAATGATCATTTGCAGTTTCGTAACCTTATATCGCAAACAATTTTCATTCAAATTGAATTATCTGAAGCTTTAACGCTATACCTTGAATTCGATGCTTTTGAAAAAAAAACAATGTTTCACACGTGTTCCTTTGCTGCTAAAGTTTGACACCATTTGAGCGAACGCATAATAAATGGACGGAACTGAAAAGGCTAAAATCGAGGCTAGGACAAACTCACTAACAGAGAACCGTGCAATCGTCCAGGGAACACTATGCGTCCAACTTTTTCATGTGGGAAATAGCTCGGTTGTTCCAGTTTCGGAAGCAACACAACAGATTTTTGCGTGGCTCACCACGCTTGGGTGATTGCAGCGCACCAACTGCGTGCACGCCCATCAAGCCATCTTTGAAGTTTCGATTGGTCCCAGTTCGTCTCGCAGATGACCAATCAGACGGCGGTGAAGCATAAACAATACGTCGGTTTATTGCGTATGCGAAATGCCCACGAACGATCGAATTTCTCTTTGATATGATAATAGTATTCTTGTTGTGAGGGCACAACTGAAATCCAAAGCAGAACGTCGATTACCCTTCGTGAGCGGTGTGCACGGAACGATGCATGCACTTCGAAAATTGAAATACCAGACTTGTGATGCCGCTTCTGATGCGCTGTTTTGGAGTTACATACATTCGGCATTCGGAAATTTAACTACGGAGTAAAAATCATTGATTCTACGATATTTCATTGATTTGTTGTCCGTGAACTGGAGGTCTAACTTCGATTCATTTGTGGGAGCACTTCAGTGTTAAATGTGTACTATACTTTTTTTAAGCGTATGAAGTGAAGGGGTAACGTAATAAGAGAATGCATTTGTAAATTCAAATACTTGGGAGGAGTGGCGTAGGAGTTGCATATCAAACAAGATGCGTCATTGAGCCTCTTCACTCTGTCCTGCTAAAACGCATCTTAAAATATCTTAAAATCCACATTGATCAAAGCTAGTGAAATTTGGAGGAAAATCATGTTCTATAAGAAGTTTTAAGATACTTCTATTCAACAACTTTATTGTTATTCATAATGTGCTACGATCAAAATTAGAGATCACTCAGCACATTTAATGCCTAAACAAGTCATGATTTCGTTCATAAATGCACGGCACGAACGCGTTTGTTGTTTCCCTGCAGCACGACTCGCTACTCCACCACACTCGTCATGTAAAAAATAAGCACCCGCTTGTCCTGGTCCACATTGCTTACAAATTCATTTTTGCCCGCCGAACATGGCATCGGTGTATTAATATCCATTCTTATCAACAAGAAGTCTACTAATATACGTATAAAGAACCTAGAACAGTAGGAAAAATCGCGTATAGAAAGCACCATGCAAACTGTAATACATTTTCGGTTAAAATAACTTCTTAATAGTTTCTTTCATTGCTCTCACAATGACTCGTGATGCTCCGCAAGGATATTGATAAATAATAGGAACACTTGCGAATTTTATTTATTAACTAATGTTAATATGAGTCAACCATTTGCAGACGAAGCAGTTTCAATTCTACTAGCTACAAACTCAACACTAGGTTGAATACCATTTCAACTTGAAGTCAAATATTGATAAGAACTTCAGCCAGCTAATTCAGTTGCGACGGAGATGAACATCTGCCACCAGTGCTAGGGCTCCCCATTATGATCAAACAATGATGAAATCGAACACCTGTGCTGATCAGCGAAGATGGTTTATGATTATTTGGTCCTCCTCGAATCAGGTTTAGCCTTGGGCTCATATTTAAGGGCGGATACTGTTGAAAATGATTTCTTCATTCATAATTGTCAAAATAAAATCTAGATACATGTGCATAAGGGCTCTAAAGTATTCACTGATTTTTAACAAACTGGTAGAGACTCTTTATTTTACCTTAGAAATGACTGCTATATATGAAAAGATAATTTTTGTTCGAGACAAAAAAATTACACTCCGAAAAAAAAAATTCATCATGTGGTACTAATATACGGTATAGGACCTCTACGAGCATGAATAACTGCAACAATTCTGAGCGGCATTTAATTGAAAAGTGTCCTGATGTACACCTAGTCGATTTTAAACCGCTCTTGCACTAACTGATCTTGTATTACTGCCACAGTACGTACAGTATTTACTCCCCTATTAAAAGTCAAGGACGTATCGCCGGGGAATTAAGGACGATCAAGCGCGAACTTAGGGACGTATCGCAGGCGAATCATCGGTGAATCACCGACGAAATGTCAACTTTTTG
>VOMN01106963.1:0-23865 GCA_014899125.1 Orchestia grillus | reverse complement strand
CTGTGCTGCTGGAACTGTGCTGCTGGAACTGTGCTGCTGGGACTGTGCTGCGGGGACTGAACAGAAGATGTGTAAGCTAAAACATGAAACCACTAAATATTAAATCCAGTTTCATAAGGAAATTTAAGGCAAACAAACTGTTAAATAAAAACTTTAAAATGAAATCGGTAGCCTAATAAAAAATTTAGGTCCTTACGTATTATCGGGAGGACTTTTGATTTTTANATGGTTAGGTTAGGTTAGGTTAGGTTAGGTAATTCCGGTTTTTTTAAAGGTCCTCCCGATAATACGTAAGCACCAAAATTTAAGACGAGCAAAATACAGAATGAAACCGCTGTTGACAAAACCGAAAGTTTTGTTGCAAAGAGTTAGAGATGAATGAACGGCGAGCTGAAGCCTAAAAAACTGTTTGGTGCCGTTGCGATGTATTTTTTATTTTGAAGTAAATGCGCCTGGGTACTCCTTATGCGGAGATTATGTGTGTTGTCATTCCCCCCCGATTCTGATCAAATATTGGCGTATTCATCTCATCTATTTTATTAATTACAAAATTATTGAAATGAACCGTTAAAATAGAGGTAAATTACTATTCACTTTTCCAGTTTTCAAGTTCTATTTACTATTTGAAGCGAGTCCTTTCCCCTCACACAAAATAAAAATTCCTAAAATCATTTGAATACCAATTTTCCGACATTCCTACTGAGGTAGATGCCCTATTATCGACGAGTTGGTTAGCTGTCGTGACGAATTGGATATATTTATTTTTCCAGCTAATTTATATACACTTAAAGCAATGAACCTCGGAATCTGATTTCGTTAATCACACACTTTCAGCGAGTTCCTTTTTCTACAATTTTTAAGTGCTGGCGTGTAGAAAATAAACTTATTACTCTGAAATTACATGGAAACGACGCAAGATGAACCCTTCGTACTTTCGTGTCACAATGGCTACTCGACTTCAGTTTGGCTACTTTGACTGCAAATTCTAACCCAAAAAAGTAACAAGTTAAGAAAGTTTATTATCATCCTGCTTTGTCCTACAGACATGTGTAAAATATTTCAGTGCTTCTAAGCGTCATAACATAACCTAACCTAACCAGACCTAACCTAACCTAACTAAACCTAACCTAACCTAACCAAACCAAACCTAACCTAACCAAACCAAACGTAACCTAACCTAACCTAACTAAGCCTAACCTAACCTAAGCTAACTAAACTAACCTAACCTAACTTAACCTAACTAAGCCTAACCTAACCTAACTAAACCTAACCTAACCTAACCAGCCGATGCTCCAGCCTAGTCATTGGTCCGTCCGTGTGAAGCTTCATCATGGATATTTCATACCAACATAGCTCCCTAAGTACCTTTTTCGGCTGCTGCTCTGATGTTAGGACATAGAAACAACTTTTTATTGTTACGTTGAACTAAGATTTGTATCATTAAGCCCCCCTCAGGACTTGGTCTCCCCCAAATCTTGAAGTAACTGGCACTAGAACTTTATGAACAAATAGGAGATTTATTTTTAAATGTATAAAACATTGGATCCCCCGTAACCGATTGGCTTTCTATTTTTAAGTCCCGTTTGAGCCTCTAACGATTCTTATTTATTTCGAACAAATATCCAAAGCCAAAGAAAATAATTTATTCACATTAGTCCCAAAGAACCAGAAATAAAATACGATGGAAAACCCCTTACTTAATTCCCAAGGGAAGAGTTTTGAATGTCTGACCTATGTTATTACTGAAGAGTGTGCACGGCTTCAAATAAGCGAGATGATCAGAGTTTTAGTATTATATAGATAACTAAAAAAAATTGAAGTACAAATGTTCCATCACCTCAGAAACACGCTGGAGCTGTGAAGTATCGCTCCTAGAAGACTTCGTTCCTCTTCGTCGCTGTACTCCTCCAGGCCGCTGTACTCCTCCAGACCGCTGTACTCCTCCAGGCCGCTGTACTCCTCCAGGCCGCTGTACTCCTCCAGGCCGCTGTACTCCACCAGGCCGCTGTACTCCTCCAGGCCGCTGTGCTCCAGTGTACGATCTGGATTAGTAACAAGCCCTTGGACCGTCGGACGCCAGAAAGCTGCACCATCACGGAAGGCAGCGCAGGTCGTGCCTCAGCCATGAAAGCGATGTGGCCGCCCTCTCCGGAGCTCACGTGAGTCCATGTTTCTCCATGCTTTGCTGGAGCAAATATTTATTTCTCGCTCTCTGATACCGATGTTCATACACGCTTAGCAAACGTTCCTGGAATTCTGTGTTGAACATAGGTACGCTATTCATGCTTATATGTTTCACGAAATTCCGACGCCGTCATGCATGACGGCCTGTTTCCGCTCATTATTTAGGCATCAATCTCAATGAAGTTTGAAACTCGTGTTGTCTCTCCTTCGATTTTCTTTTGAGTTCAAATGTATGTGTGTGCGCTGTACGACCTATCTCCCCTAGGAAATATAAATTTACAAGTTAAAGTCACGATTTAAGTACGATACTGTCCTACTTTTTTGTACTAGTGACATTTTAAGATTAGTTCGAAATTTTTTGTTATTTGTGTTTGATTACTACCGCTGCAATAATTCAATAGAAAAAATAAGGTAGTAAAAGGAACATGAATCCTTTCTTGATTATGAGCACGGTAGCTTCTGAAAGAAATAGAGAATTTTCGGAACGCAACCCATATAATACTTTGGAAAAGCCACTCACATAATACTTCGGAAAAATCACGCATGTAATACTTCGGAAAAACTTTGGAATTAGTTTGGGCACCAAGCCTAGGCCGCACTGTTGTACCTCGGGTTAACAGCACTCAACTGAAAGACGACCGGCAAATCTTGTTCCCATGCTTTAGAGAGACTTGGATGTGTTTTCTTAAGGTTCACATTAGATTCCATTGACGTTACAAACTGGAAGTATATTAAGCAATAAAGAAAGAAATGACATAATATTTAAAGCCAGCAATGTACAAAGGTGACCCGGGGCTTTCTGAAACTAGATGTGATGTGACGCACTTTTGTGCTGCAGTTATGTGACGCAGTTGTGTGACACAGTTGTGTGTCCCAGTTATGTGACACAGTTGTATAACGCACTTGTGTGTCGCAGTTGTGTGACACAGTTGTGTGACACAGTTATGTATCACATTTGTGTGACTAAGTTATGTGTCCTAGTTACGTGCCACAATTATGCGGCACAGTTATGCGACACAACTATGCGGCAAAATTAGATGGAATAGTTGTGTGACGTAGTTGTATAACACATTCGTGTGTCACAGCTCTTTGACGTACATGTGCGATGTAGTTATGCAACACAGCTGTGTGACGCAAACATGTCACATTGCCGCACTGGAGACCCACAAGACGCGTGAACATCTTGCAGTGTCAAAGTCAGGTGGTGGGCAGGAGCACCAGGTGCAGTAACGAAGTCAGGTGGTGGTGGGCAGGAGCACCAGGTGCAGTAACAAAGTCAGGTGGTGGTGGGCAGGAGCACCAGGTGCAGTAACAAAGTCAGGTGGTGGTGGGCAGGAGCACCAGGTGCAGTAACAAAGTCGGGTGGTGGTGGGCAGGAGCACCAGGTGCAGTAACAAAGTCGGGTGGTGGTGGGCAGGAGCACCAGATGCAGTAACAAAGTCGGGTGGTGGTGATTCCTGCGTTGAATTCAGGCGCTCGTCCCGGCAGGATTCCGGGGCTGTCATCCTAAAATACACCTTCAACCTGTACTCTAGAACTTCGTTATTCGTGAGCAGTACTTCACAAAAAATTCACACAAAAAACGAATGTTCAAAAACTGAGGCAACGATTTCCACAGTATGAATGTAGATCTAAATAATCGTCGAAAAAATGTAAGGGAAAAATCGGGGAGAAATTTAAGGGAAAAAACGAGCAAAATGCCTTCAAAACAACGAGGTTTGACAGCACTACAGCATGCGTGCGCCAATTGCAGCAAAACATGCGGTCATCGAAGGGAAGCAGCTCTAATTCGAGAATATTGTGAGACTGGGAGTTGGTAGCTTACCCTATCAATATTTTAACGTGCAATGAAGCACTGTTTCAAAATTGCGAATCCTGTCTCATCAACATAAAACAGAAGGCAGACACCAGAGGAACAAAGCCTCGACTCGTGCTACGCTAAAAAAAATAATTGCTCCAAAAAGTGAGTTCTTTTATTTTGGGTCCGATGATCGACTTTACATGAACTAATTATACGATGCATAAAATTATATTTGCATTAGTTTCAAATATACAAGCATAACATTGTGTTTCTGTGAATTCACACTGCTTGTGATTTTCATCTTACAACCAAAGTTGTCATTTCCTGAGCCACGTCCCATGATTGGCTTTCGCACACTTATTAAGCAACTTTCGCACACTTAGATAGCAAATGTTGCTCTCGCTTAAGATATTTTAATTTTAAAACGAACAATACAAGAGAAATCGTGCGAGATGCTAGAAGCTTTCTCTCTCAGTAACGAGATGTCGAGCAGGAAACTCGTAGTATATACAATATCGAATTAATTTGATACATGATTCAGAGCGCGGGACTTGAGAGGTTGAGGCGTGTTCTGCCCCGCACACATGAAGCAAAATGCTACCCACACCTTGCTTCACTAATCTTTAATTCATGCTTGAAAATTGTGATGTCAAATATTCGACGGTGCAGCATTCCAATACCGTAATAGCGACGGAAAAGCCTTGTATCAATTTCGCAATAGAATGGTACTGAGCATGGATATATGCAGAGCGCGCAAATGCTTCATGATCGTTGTTCAACTCGGTAGGCCTTTGTTCTTAGCACTTTAGAAGCTTGGGATGCGCTGCAGTTAGTTGGCCAGCGTAAAGTAGAGGATGTTACTGCGCTTGATTCTGAGTGCCCATCGTCGCTGTTGTGCTGCCGTTTCAGGAAATTATCTTGCGTTAAAAAGAAATCTCACCGACGATTTCGTACTTGAATGATGATTTTGTTCGTCAAATATATGGTCAAATTTGGTTGCTGAAAGAACTTCGGATTAAAACCACCATAAAACAAGCTGTAGAGCGGTAACATTAAAGCATTTTGATCACAAAGTCTCTCGTTAAAATGTTCTTGAACTAGATCTTTGCTAGCTCGCTTCACAGACGGAAATAAACTTAAAATCGGTTTAATTAACAGCATGCTCGCCTCTTGGAAACTTCATTTCCTAGACTCTGCGCCCGAGACTCAATTGGAATTATAGTTTGTAGTCGATGATAAATTTATTGGATTTATAAACTGAACATATAACAGACACTGCTGCGGCTTGGGTATTTATGCCAGAGCTGTACATCGGATGCCATCGTAATGAGAGACCATCTTTTGCAGCATCATAGAGAGTAATGACGACCAAATGTCAGAGGGTAAGGGAGCAAGAATTCCAATGGTCTTCTCGGGGCCAAAACTAATTCGACGTCAAGAATTAATCTCTGTTGAGACGGTGGCACTGTATAGCAGGCTGGAATGGGGCGATTGCAGGTATATCACTGTAGCGGAGTTGACGAAGCAGTCGTTCTCGTGCGCCCCTGTCTGCTGACGCGCCCATTCTAACTTTATAGCCGCCCCCGTCGATAATCGCCTATATGGCGGCGACATCTGCGCTTGGGCAACTAAAGTTGTAGATAATTATTGATAATTAAAGATGCCCCGGTAAAAATTTGAGACCTTCATTCCAGAAGATGGCTCTCAGGCCGGCATTGTTTTCCATGAAATTCTAAAGGCGTGAAGGGGTTTAACGTTAATGTTTTTTCCTAACTTTCGTAAGCTCAATTTACAAGCCCAATCGACCGTGTATTTCGTATAGCAAGTCTCACTTACGAACACATTTGTGGCACTCTTCTCCAAGTGGGGAAGTAATCAGATACTTAAAAGATAAAATGACGAGTAAAAATATAGAGGTTTTTAAACGAGCGTCGAGAGTAGGAGCGTTAGACCGTACATTGCGGCTTCTACTCTCTTTGTAAAATCCGTCCGAACGCTCACTGAACTGTCTATCAGAAGGCAGCGATCTTGATAAAATGCGCTCTTTGATTATAGGTGCGCAAAAAATTAAACCCGGCAGGCAATTCTGGGTGCATGATGGATTGGGCTGATAGAATTCTACGAAAAATAATTTACGGCTCAGCGTTTACAATAGTGAGCAAAAGCACAAAATCTCATTCTGAAAATTGATTCCTACATATAATTAGTTTAACTGCTAGTGCTTGGCTTAAATATTCAATAAATTTATTCAATAGGCGAAATAGTACTTAAAATTACCTGTGTTACTTATATGCTGCAGGAATGGTTAGTTACCTTCTAATTCTCCCTTTAAATTTGGTGTAACTCTCAGAAATTCGAGTTGTTAGCTCATTTTCGTGAGCAACGAATAATGAAGCTGTAAACTTATTTTTAAAAAATGAGGTAGAGAAAATAGTGACCAATAAATTTCATTTAAACTGAGAAAAAGAATGTGCTCCGATGACAAACACGCTCCCGATGTTAAAAATACCTTCATGCTGGGACGACGAGAGGTCCACATCACAGGGTCTGGCCTCAGCTTCATGTTCTTTCTGAGGTCTGCTTGAATTTGTCTTGTGAGTGTGTAAAAACACACGGCCGCTGTGAGAACAGGTCTTGGGACATTTTCAAACGCAACAACTAGTTCTTACACGAAGCAAGGACGCAATACTAAAAATACTAATTGTCCTTACAACGAGTTTTCAAGAGAATATGTAATTTAAGAAACGTTTTTTTACGTTTTTATGTAAATAAGAGCAAATACTTTACCTTGTTCCTGCCATTTTCCACTATCATCGAAGCCCAGGAATGCTTTGCAAGTACTGTGCACGGTGTTTCAGAATTCATTGACCAAACTATAACATGTGGTTCGTTTCAATGAAATAAACACATTTTGCTCAAGGCATATTCAGAAATGCTCAATTAAAAAGTTAAGGAGACTTGAAAGTCAGAGCGTGTCTGTTGGAGAGTATGAAAACAAAGTCAGTGCAAGAATATTATTATGAACGAACAATACAGAGTTGGAAAGTAGGCTCGGTATTTATAATACGTGTTCGAAATTCAGTGTCCTTTTATTATGATGCACGCGTGGAAGCGTCGGTGCAATGATTGCCAAACTCGTGCAAAGACACCAGGAATTTCAATAATCACAGCACCGACGCTTCCCCGCATGCAACGCAGCAGACAGACGAAATTTCGAACATCTACCGCGAATACCTAACCTAACTTCAAACTCTGTATTGTTCGTTGATAATAATACACTTGCTTTGACTTTGCATTCTACGCCCTCAAACTTTCAAGTCTCCGTAACTTTTTAACTAAGCCTTTTCCGACATGCCTCCATTGCTTTAAATGTGTTTATTTCACCAAAGCGAACCTTACGTTAAAGTTTATTCCTAGCATTTTGAAGTCCCCTGTATGTCTAAAACGTCAAACTTTTGCCCTCATTAGCTGCAATCGGACCTTCACGCGAAGATGTCCCCTGCACGTTCACCTGTTGGTCACCAAAATAAGAAAAAATTGTCTCCATGTCAAGAGCACCTCAAAATGGCTTCCTGCACGTTTCTTCGAGGTTTTGTCAAAGTATCCCAAATGCTAAAGCTAACTGCTTTCCTTGAAATATATCCTGAATTTTAAAGTAAGATTTATATTAATTAAACGTCTATCTAAATCAATTTACGTAGTCCTAAAATGTTTCACTGATTTGTGTTTGCAACAAACACAAATGTTTATAGGACTCATGCAATAGTAAATAAGACGACACAATCATACTATTGCTCCAGGATGAAGAGTACATTAATAGTTTCGTTTTCCACGTAACGCGTGGCTAATAAAAAAACATTGTCGAACGATGTCCCTAGGAAAAGTGAATGAGAATGAAATTTACACTCGCTTTTGGCTACTCTGATCCTAATCAGTTTTATGTTTTTGGCCACCAAATTTATAAAACTCGAAAGAAGACTGTAATGTTGCAAGCTAATTATCATCCATACCCTATAAGATATTTTCATCCTCTTACTTCATCATAAACTGTCAGGCAACGCCGATGTCGCTTCCTCCAGAATGCAAACTTTTTTCCAAGACGCCGTTCGTCCTGCGGTAGCCTGTACACTTGGTTCAGAATCACTTCGTAGTCCGCAGCATTTTGCCGGCGCTCGAATCACCAACGTACGTCATAATTAACAAAAGGATTTAATTCAATTATGTCCATTTATGGGGCCGCCCTCGCTCACATAGCCATACAAACGTCGCTTAGAATGACAGACGCTGGCTGGCGGTACTAACAAACTGGGCGGTACAATTACGAGTAACATCAGAATGAAAAACTTTTGCAATAACTCCTCGGAAATTTGTATTTATATCGCTAGATGATAATTGTATAGCATAGAATGCAGCAAATTTTTATGTTAGCTTTCACGTATTTCATTCCCTGGCCACAGTCCGCAGCAGCCCCCTGTAATTCTGCGGCAGCCGTACAGCGGGTTTGGCAGCCGCTCACCGTGCTGCCTAACAATTTAATTTCCCGAAATGTTTCTGTTATTTACTCCACACTAATTTAATAAGGAAAACAAACAATGACTGCCAAATGGTAAACAATTAACAATAATGAATTTTCTTGAGTATGCGGCCATCAGGTCGAAGTGAAATAGGCTCTCTTTCTGTAGAGGTCGTGGAATTAAAGCCCATTACAATGCTTAAACCAATACTCTTGAATGTAAGCTATTGATCAATCCGACGCGTCCGACACTAGAACAGCTCTAGAGCCTTCGTAAGGGCTCGTATGTTCAAAATGATGAGCTGAGAGGCCGCATTTATTGGTAACGGGCGGACGGGGCACACGCACTTCCTTTTGCATGAATTTCAGGTTTGACTCGCAAATTACACAAAAGAGGCGTAAAAGCGTTTAGCGTTAATAAATTCTCCTAACTTTGACGAGCTGAATTTGCAAGAACAATCGAGCGTGAATTTTGCATAGCAAGCCTCACATCTCTCAAAGTCTGAAAGTGAGCATAAAGAAGGTCTCGTTTGGTGCGCGAGAGAGTTGAATCTTCATTTCAAAATGGAGCTTCAATGCCGATCGAGTTTAATTGGATCCTGTACTTCGGACTTTATTGAATCAGAAGTCTGTCATCATCCAATTATAGGAATTAAAGTTGATTTTAGTTGAAGTTATTGAGCCGTCGTATGCTATAATATTCAGTTGACCGCCGGACTGTTTCTCGCAGACGTACAACGCTCTTAAAATTGCTACGTGTTTGTTACGTGTACGCTTATAATTATTAAGTATTTGATGGTGTGTCTTTTGAACGAGTTTTGTGCAGCAGGTGGCTGCTTCTATTCTTTAATTTAAGCCTCAATTCCTTGGTCTTCGCAGAGATCAAAACATTGTACCATTAAAGAAATAGCTCGCAATTAAATCTTGTTCGTCTCCATGATATGCACGCAGGGATTTAAATCGCAATAATTCTTAATTCCTGACTCACCCATTGTGATTTTAGGAGTAAGAAATGGATCTCATTATCCCTTTGTAGTCCAATGTTATGAGCTGTGGACTGCAAAGCCAGTTTGTGAATTTCCATGGCAAAAGATCCTACTCTGCGGAGATGGGCCCAGTCGATGTCGCTCTGTTCGACATCTCAGCCGCCCTGTACGGGAAGTCGCGGCCGGTAGTGAATGTTCTGTGAAGTAGTCCATTCATTGTTATCTATTCATCGGGTAGAATTCGATAACTTTTTGGAGACAACAAATAAAAGAAACGTAGAGAAGATCAATAATTTTCTGTTTAAACTATGTTAGCGTCACTGCTTCACGTTCAGTATAACGAATAAGTTTAAGAAGGGAAACAATTAATTAATCGAATTTATAATATTTTGGAGTTTGAACCATGTGAAACTTTTAACGTTCTATAGGGAAACATGGAAACTGAATTATTTATACTACTCTTGGATATTAGTTCCTATATTTAAGAAAGTGACATGCAGTTCAAATATCAACCCAATATTTCCTGGCTGTGCAATTTCTAAATAGGAAAATGAAAATAAAAGTTCCTCTGGAATCATTGTATTATAGCATTACCATACAAATCAACAACAAACACTATGGACTTAATTAAATGCCTTTCCTCGTCGTATAAATACGTTAGCTTACTGCATAAAATTATACGTAGTTTAAGCCGATTACATCACTTCATCAGTTAATTAACTTTGAAAAAAGTTACTGAGAAAGTTTTTCTGCCCTTCGTGATAATGTGCGCATAGGTTTGTAAATGCAGAAAAACGAGCCTAAGTCCAATGAGCATTCGAGCAAACGCGCTAGTGTCTGCCTCTGAGCTTGAACATTCACGGCGAGATTGATTTACTCTGAATTTTAGTGTCGAGTGAGTCTGAGCGCTCAACTTGAGTGGCAGAGCGGAAGAGCTCAAGTCAATTTCAGAGTCATTCACGCTAATCTAAAGCTCGTCGTGTTTTTCCTCGAATGTCTGAGTTAAATTTCCCTCCATGGATCCAGAGGCTCAGGGAAGTAATCACTCCTTGACTCTAGCCATGAATTAGCTGAGGGCAACCCAGTCGCTTCCTTAACAATCATCAAAAGTTAACAAGGCTTCTGAGCTTTATTTTATTCTGCAAAAAATGTTTCAATTCAATTGAAACCGTCGATGCATTAGTAGAAAAGCTTACGCATTCACTGGACAAATATTTATGGTGTGTATCTACACTGGGTAAACACATCGCCTTCAAGGATTCACGAAGTTGGCAGAAATGTTGACCTCATTAAATCAATTTCAGGAGTGCTAGTT
This sequence comes from Orchestia grillus, assembly GCA_014899125.1. Taxonomy (NCBI): domain Eukaryota; kingdom Metazoa; phylum Arthropoda; class Malacostraca; order Amphipoda; family Talitridae; genus Orchestia; species Orchestia grillus. The sequence continues at coordinate 13,066 of VOMN01106963.1, read as the reverse complement.
CGTAGAGGAAATTAAATACTTTTTCCCTGCTGTCCTAACATGACCGACGGAAAATTGCAGGGTTCAACATACTGCAGGATGAGTCCATTCCATACAAACTAAACAGCTTGTTGCCTTCCAGAATAATTAGATTTCTCCATTCATGCTCCCGCTTTGTTCTAATTCCTTCCAGCAAACTAATTAGAAACGACGTGCATTACGCTCTAGCGTTGTTCAGTGTCTCTTGGTGGAGATGCATTGGGTCATGCACGAGCTATAAAAGGGAGCGAAAGTAGAAGTATTTTTCTAGTAATCTTTTGCAGTCAGAATTTTCTACAGCAATATTACGAAACCGAAATTCTACGAGAGACTTTCCACCAGGAGCAGCACGGAGACTTCAATGAAGCCAATATCGAAGGGGCTGCTCCTAGCGAGCGTTGAGGCGACCTCGCCTGCCGCCCTCACGTCCTGTGATCGACAATTGCATGAATTTGTGGCACACATGCGTCGGGAGAGATCTTAACTGAGCTGAGGTTTTGACCGATCAAAGATTTTGACCGAGTTAAAATCTTGATTTAAGTTTAAGATTATGATTAGGCTAAGATTTCTGATGTGCGCGCTGATTTTCCATGCGAATAAACACAGGACTGGCCGAGCTCCCGCACTGGTGAACATTGGGAATAGGTTGAAATATTTAAAGCTCTCAGATTATGAATGAGGTAATATTCTGAACGCGCTAAAAATTTTGTTAGTGATATTACTTTCGGCTTACAACTTTTGAAAATTATTAGATTTTGAAGTGTCATTTTATCTATGAAAGTTATTCAGTTATCATATTTCTTACGTACTAGGTCCGCAAACTGTCTTAAAATCTCTTTAGTTTCTGATGTTAATAGTTTAAAAGGGTTTTATGTAAGTCAACACCAATGAAGTGATAAAAAATGAATTTATTTTTCATTTAATAATTATTTTCATATACTGAGCAAATATTTACAGTTTTTGTAATTTGTCACGGACGAATACAAAGTTAAACAGAGTACTCATGATGTATGCAATTGTAGTACATGCATATCTTATAATTAATCTAGTTGTTGTGTTTCACCTATACATATTTTCATACACGAGCTACAGTCACGAATGCATTTTACTTTTTCAACTTCTCAGTCATATGAAATTGTCCAAGTTCAATTAGTGTTGAAACTCTCTTGAAGCTGCTAATTATATCTACTATAGCTGCTCAATAATGAAAGCGCAACGTTTCGTTGTTCTCACATCATCACCAGGCTGAAACAATACAGCAGAAATTCCAGTCACATTAAAGATTGACGCTTATCGTAAAATAGAAGGCAACCACATGGCCACGAGCTCTAAGCAGCTCTTCTGCCTTGATGTTGGTCCGTTCAAATCGTGCACGCATTGGAATAGCGCATGCGAACATAATTCTTTGCTGTGCTTGCAGAAGACTAAGTGCAAAATTTCAGGGCCTTCAACCGTGTCAAGTTATTTCTTGCTGTCATTCATTGGCATTATTCCTCTATTGCTCCATCTCAAGCTCCCAGGTATTATTTTTTACTGGAAACATATTCTGTCGCAAGAAGTCGCGTCGAGTTCATTGGAAGCCTAGCAACGTATTTTAACAAGAATCGTACGAAATCTGAAGAAGAATATAAATAAGCTGTTGAAGCGTCATAATTAAATTTGAGCCAATTCTTCTCCTTCCTTACGACGAACGAAAATACTTTCAACCCCGATAGTTCAAAATATAAACTGGACTGCATCGGTTAGGTCGCGTTCTGACAGCAAGGATTAAAAGAAATTTATTGAGAGTCCCTCGAGCAACTCTCCAGCAAAACAATGTTAACATCTTTGAGCTCAAAGTTTTCTTTACGATCACAGAGTTCATATTTCGTGAGTCTTTTGACACAAGTTTGTCCCATTTTCTGACAGCTTCTTTGTGACGCTGGAAAGGAGGCGAGAATACTCGTTGAAGTGGAGAATTTCGTTGGAACACAGCGTAAAATGGGATGTAGCCGTGTCTCCTCCCAGCGCACGAGCGGATTTACAACCCTACTGAAGGTCTGCCAGCGAAATGTTTACTCTAAAATATCCGCTGGCCGACCTTTGAACTGCTCCTTGGGTGCAGGTCGCGCCCCAGCAGGGCAGAACGGTGCTGCGTGGCATCCAAGTCGCTTAATTCGCCGAGATTTCGGCGATGGCAGCGGAAACTGCCTCTCCAAACCACCCACCGTTTGGCGCTCTACATGCGCTGTTCCGAGCCTGTAATTGGCCGGCACATCTTTCGATAAGGTTAACGAGAACAATTTACTTTCTTTCGTTGAATTCTCATGTCAAACTTATGTAATTTGGTGAAGATTATATCTTAATGAATAGCGAGTCATCTAGATTTATTTTTTCGTCAATTTTTTATTTCCCGAGTCTCAAGTTGATGTGCAGTAAAGTGTGTTACAATAATAATGATGGCCAGTTTCCCATTCAGAGAAATACCTAAAAAGCATTTCATGTAACGTCTCCTGAAATATGACCTGACTATATATATATATATATATATATAAATATACATAGCAGACCAGTAACTGAAATAAGTATACTTCTTTTGCAAAGCAAAATTATCAACTGAAGATAATGTTTCGAAAATAATTCCTCCCGAATTGGTGATCGCTTAGCTCTTGGGAAGGAGTTTTTAGCGCCGGGACTCCCAAGATGGCTGTTGAACTTGGGAGTGAAATTACTCGCTGTGAGCTTTTAAAGCCCTCATTATAGAATTGATAATAAAGCGAGCACACTCTGATTAGAGCGCTGAGCACACCGCGTAATGGCCCTCCCTCCCCGCCGCTGAACGGCAATGACTCGATTTAGAGGCCGCTCTGCTGAACTCGCTGAGCTGCTGCCTGTCTCACTTCGCTTCGTAGATGCCCCGGAAAAATCGCTCGACTTCGCAAGTTCACGGATTTTGTTGTTGTCATGATCGCGCTTTGTGATTTTCGTGACCTTTTAACAAAAGTAAGGCATCATGTGAAAAGAATCCGATCCAGATTTCAAGGATGCATGGAACAAACGAATCCCAACACAAAGGCTCTCTCACGAGACTAATAGAATAATTTTCTGCTGGAAGGGAAGGTCCTCCATGAACACGCAACCTGAAGTCGCTCATCTTTTAGCACATTGAATGTTTATTCTGCTAGAGACTCACTAACTCTCCCGTCATCAGAACTGCAGTACAGTGTACAAGGAATATCTGTGCCATTAAGAGTTATGAATCGGTTTAATTTCTTGCATCTGCTTTCATACGAAATATGATTTCGTGTTTCCGATACATAGTATTTTCCTCGCAAGAAAGTCAATCGCATTATAAATATCAAGGACTCATTTACTGAAGTTATAATTCATTGCAATCAAAGAAGTGATTCACATTTTTCTTCTATTGGCAAAAACGTATCTTCGATAAAGGAGACGATAGAAGAGTTTTATTAAAATTTGAAAGTGCATTTCCGTGGGAACCAGAGATTTAGGGTCGTTTTTCTAACATTTTTTATCAGTCAAGATAAATGTAGCGCGCTGAACGGACGGGATTTTCAGGAAGAAACTAATATTTTATGCAGTTCCAAAGTTCTCGCAGTAAGGAGTCAGATAAGCTGCCACATCTCGGTGTGTCTGCCCCTGCATGACGTGGCGATAAACTTCTGCTAAATAATACAAGTCTTGAACAAATAAATGGATTTTAGGGAATCATGTTATGGAAAGTTCTTGTTTTTAACAAATTAGTTTTGATTGAAGTGTGTTTCAAGGCTTTGATTTAAAAGTTACACATTCGATTGGAATTTTTGGTGCCCGTGAACGGTATTTTTGAAAAGGATTTTGTTGGAGACACACATCGTAAAAAAAATTCTTGAAAATTTGAGGTTTCTATCTCATGCTAACAAGTAAAAACTGATTACATTATCGGTCGTCCAAAAATGTGAGTTATTCGTCACTGAGGGACATCGTTTACTTGATAGAAGCCACAACAATGTCGTTTTTGATAAAGAGCAAACCACCCCAATTTCGGTATTGATTAAAAGCAAAACTGCTCCATTTCAATGAACAAAATTAAAATCAAAATTCCCTCACTCACCTGCTTAAGAAAAGCGAAGAAAATGGGAATGACTTCAATATTTTTCCGGATTGATGTCTCACTTTGCAATATGCGCCGGGCAATTTGTAGTGTGCACACATTCATGGAAAAAAATAATAAGGCGGACGCAATTTCACGTTTGAGGGAGCAGCTCGCAAGTTTTGTGTCACGCTCGACATGATGTAGGCACCCTCACCAGCACTCGACCCGAGCTCGAATGTTACCAAGCTGTTGAGAGCGGAAGAAAGTATTTGAAAATTTTGGGCATTCCTGTCGTTAAATACCTCCGACATCTCAAAATGAAGGGACCGCTAATGACTAAAACTTAGTGACGGACCAGTAATGGCTCTCAGACCTAGTGACGAACCAGTAATGGTTTTCAAACCTAGTGACGGACCAGTAATGGCTCTCAGACCTAGTGACGGACCATTACTAGTAAAACCTCATCATTTAAACACTTAGCTCTTCTAAGTTTCAATAAACTGCAGACACGCTTCAGTGTTTCTCACTCCTAACCGTCTTTAACGCTGTATTGTAAGTGAACTGTTACGATAAAACAAAAATTTCTAGCGCTTTATAAGACTGCATAAAATTTTCCGGTTCCCTCCCCGCCTGCGACAACTCGCCAGATGACACCCCGATCTCACTTATGTCGATCGTGCGAAGATTGCCCTTGATTGTCACGGGTTCTCGTAAAAACAAGGTAATCCGATGTTGATATTTTACTGCGTAGCCGACACACCTGTAAGCCAACTCTCTTTCATGCAATCCGCCTTGCTAATTCGGTGCGTTAGAATCCCGACAATACGAGAATTTTTTAGAGTGATGAAGCTAGAGTACTTTGAAGTTACTCGCGGTTTTGTTTGAAGCATTGGTCTTGACACAGTCGGCAGCTATCTATTAACGAATACTGTCAAATGTAATAATGCAGTCGAATGCATTTAGAAAGAGTTAACTATTCATTCTTGAGCTCATTACAGCGACTATATTACCATTGTATTCAAATTCCCTGGAGAGTAAAATGTTTCATTTCAAGAGCCTTGGAAATCGTGCACGAGAACACACGCAAACCAGCGTGCATGAAGGGCATAGCGCTGTGACTCATGCTCCTCTTCGCAAAAACAATGCGTCGTAAGGAATGTTTTGCAGAGAAGTGACAAACTCGAACTTTCTTTTATTCCCGAGCGCAGCGTCGCCAACCCGGGCCTCGTGCGCCGCCCTCAGCGGTCCCCTGACAGGCGCTGGCGTCCCCAGGGGAGGAGGGTATTCACCGCAGTCTGGGTCGTGACAAATGCGTAATCCGAATTCCATTTTTCGGCTTGGTGTAGATTATTTAGGAGCAATTTTTAGTCTCAAAATGAGAAAGATCGACGCACTTTAGCCGGAAAATTCAGATCTGCGCTTGTAAAAATGATCTCATTTTGAAGCTGGATTATAGATTTTGACGTTTACTCCAATATAACCGTTGTCGTTCACTTCTTTTCGTAAGTTCAATCAACTCCCTGCTTAGAAAATTGAATGATATTGATGCCTCAGGACTTTTAATATTACTGAACATATGAACGCCGTGCACGACTAAATCGGAGGCTGTGCAGTTCAAGAAAATCAAATTTACAATTGAGTCTCGGTCGTTAGCAAGTCCACATTTGAGCCTACCTGAAAGTTCGGGGTAAAATTTGCCGGCTCGAATACATTGTCAGGCTCTAAAAATATTTAAATATTAGAACGGGAAAGCATTGAACAACGGCGGAATGTTCCATTGTTAACATCATATGTTAATGATGTCATAAACAAATATTGCAGAAAAATATAGAGATGAACCGCCATGCGATTGACTAAAAATACTGAGATTGTGTTCAATTTTTACCGTGCGCAAAAGTTTTAACTTCTTAGTTTAGTTAAATTTATGTTTTACATTCTCAAGCTTAATGTCTTGAATAAAATGATGGTTTAGGTTGCCTTACATATGCATATAATATATAAAAGAATTGAACTAATTCAATCCTAAGAAACGAGTAAAGAGGCTGAATAATTGTTGGGTGTGCAAATAGTGTAAAATTTGACTGTTCATTGCGTCAGGAGCGTCTCAACGATGCTCCACTCAACACAAACATCGGAAAATGAGGTTAGTCAAGAATCTGCGCGAGTAATACGAGGGGCCCTGAAATTGGCAAATGTTCCTTCCCCAGGCTAAACGCACAATTTTATGCCATAAAGACCGTTTAACATGCGTTCGTGAAGCACAATTTACTTGGAATCGAACTTTTGCCTGGATTGTACGGAGCTGTAAAATATGGTGCCGGTATCCGGGCTGAAACCTCGCAACTTTTTTCAAACGAACATCTCGCTTTATTCTTCATTAGAAGATAATTTGCATTATAATTGTATTTCAATAGATTTTGTCTTCAAACGAGGCCCAGCTCACAAGTTTTTTAGCCTTGAGAACAACCGAGCGACCGTCGGTCTGTAGTTATGCTTGTCCGGGGCCCTAATTTTGTCAGGTTTGATGCGAAGTAGCTTTACTGGCTCGTCATTCTTGAAACTTGGAAGAAAAACTAGTACTACTGGGAAAACAAGCACAGTAGGCTCGTACATTAGTGGCGTGCGCACGGTCTCGCTCTCAGCTCGCATGCAAGGCGCAAGCACGCACACTCCCGCTTCAGGAGGGCACCGCAAGGTACGAGCGGCCAGCGCTGTATTTCGCCATGTAAACGGTAAAATTCAACTCAATGCGTTTCATTCTTCGCTGGTTCAGCCATCTTGCTTCAACGAAGTAACATTTTTTTTAGTGAAAGAATATGTAAAAAAATTACGCAAATTGTCTCTGAAGTACTTTTTATTGTTAGCTCTTCAGGAGCCCTCCTGCACTCCCCACTCCCAAGCCTCCATTTGAACGCGTGAATTTTGGTGAGCATGTTTTTTGTTGGGACTGCACCACAATAATGGCAGCAAACTTTCCCCATTTAAAGGAAGAAAAAAATTTGATCTGAAAATTATAACGCGAAACCAAGAATTGATTGTGCTCTGTTGCACGGAAAGTGCTGCCATAAGATGTTTACATAAAACACAAATCTAAAACTCGTATATTTTACAGGCACATGGTGACACCTATACAATGCTACAGTATGTTACAGGCAGAGGAGACACCAATACAATGCTACAGTATGTTACAGGCAGAGGTGACACCTACACAATGCTGTAGTATGTTACAGGCAAAGGTGACTCCTATACAATGATACGTATAATTTCTTCGAAAATATCGTGCAACATCGGTGCACTGAAGCACGTCCGAAATCGTTGCATTTAAAAGGTGGTTTTGTGAAGTTATATTTTGGATTTCCAATGCACGGAAATCCGTTGTCTGGAGCGCAGTTGCCGAGCCCGCGTTGGGATGAGAGGCCTACGTCGCTGCTACGTGACCTCAGAAAACCAGCAGAGCAAAATTGGGCATCTGTTGCACCGCTGCACTCTGTGAACAGAGTGTCTAGTCGAAATCAGCGTGTCTTCCAAGTCAGATCGAAAAGCAGTGGTGTCACATGTGCACCCCATATATGGACTGCTCATTAAATAACGCTAACATTCAATAATCTGTCATTTTATTCTAAAACTCGAGCACCAGTGTGAAAGTTGGACGTTTTTCTTAAACACTATGAAAGGAACATAGATTTTCTACCCATGTGCACATTTGATGTCGTGAAATGTAAATAAATTAGGGCAGTTTCAGGGCGAAATATAATCCAGATGTGGTGGGCATCGAATGCATTGGCGCTCATTGAAAGTGAAGGTCCCCGAAATGCCTGGACTCGCTGCGAGAGGTCATTCTGCGGGTGCCATGGGATGCTGTACCCAGTCACAGACCGCCTGCTCAACAAGGAGGTTGGCACGTGATCTGCAGGCGAACCTGAAAAAACTCCACGGACAATCCTCATAAATTTTCGCTCCACTTCCTGCCCCCTTGAAAAGTAATTCCTGCACAGTGGTATCAGTGTCTGAACAAAGGAATAACAAATAAAGAATTGCACCTCCAGCCAGTGATAGCGCTGTAAAATAAAAGCAGTAAAACTTCGAATTAAATTATTGTGACTTCTTTTTGATTATTGCATGATTTGGCGTTTCAAAACTTATTTCAATTCAAAGTGAACGCAATTCACTCGAACAAAGCAGAGAAGCATGGTGACTAGGTTGCTGCAAGGATGCGATGGTTGGTGGAAGAGATTTTACACTGCATGACTAGTGCCTAATTCCGTGTAAAATTGACGACAATGGAGTCTGTTGAGGATGTGAAGAAAGGGCTAAAACGCTCCTGTGACGACAGCACTTGGGCTCACGAAAGGTCTTTGAAAAAGCCATTCAGACAAGAATCTCATTTCGCAATGTCATCTCTTCACATAAACAACGCACAAATTTCACCTCATCCGAGTGATCATTTTTCGCAAGGTGCAAATGTGTGCGCAATGCTTGAGGGAGGCGGTGCAGAGCTGGGGCATCGCAGCACCCAGAGTGAGAACCAAGTCTCAGCTCCTGCTGCCTTGTCTTGTACACAAGAACCATTCTCTGCGTTAACGGCCCCCGATGCGTCACCATCGGAACCCAATGATTCCAATAATAACAAAATTCAGGACGAAAATTCGGGGGGCCCTAACTCGCTGCCCGCAGGACACCGCTCGAAAGCTGCAGCGACCAGCAGTAGGAAAGGTTCGTGGAAAATTCATGGCTCCTTTTGCCGTGGGACTTTTCATTCTTTAGCCGTGGGACTTTTCATTCTTTAGCCGTGGGACTTTTATTCTTTAGCAGTGGGACTTTTATTCTTTAGCCGTGTAACTCATCATTATTTACCAGAGTAGTTGTTCATTTTTTAGCCCTGTAATGTTTCATTTTTCAATGTGTGACTTTTTATTTTTTTTCCTTGTGACTCCCTTCTTTGACCATGTACCCGCGACAGACACCTGCGGTAATTTATTGAGTTTTTTCTTTCCTTCGCTACCTGTACCCTTTGCTTTTGAGTTACAAGTGTCTACATTTTTGATTGAATTAAATTTACGTTGCGTAAATTCAAGCGTATTAAATCAATGTATTCCTAGAGTACAGTTTTGAAGGGAATGTAAAGGATTTGTTGCGGAGTGATCTCTCTCTTCAAATTTGAGAACCGTGTTACTCTTAGATATATTGTATTTCAGCTCATAACGTATATTCGTGTACAAGATAAATTGCCCCGTTTCAGTGAACTTCACGATAATTTTTTACCCAAATTATTGAAGTTGCATCTGAGCATCCTGCTGGGGAACAATGTTTCAGTTCTACTTTTTGGTTGATTTGACATTTGGTATTTTAATTTTTTTAATACTCAGATATACTCAGATATTCAAACACACATGCTTAATGTGTAACCGGTGAAATTCACGGATTAATGTTGATAATAACCATCAATTCCATAATACAGGTTTTTCTTCAGAGCCTATCACAAAACATCCCAATTTCCAACTTTCTAACTTTCAATTCTTGAAACTGAGCGTTGCATTGCTGGCTAGACTTAAGTTTTCGATGTTATTACAGTATCAACGGTTAAAAATTCGTGTGAGTAAAAAGAAATTTCAAAGTAAAAAGAAGAGCAAACGTAATTTGCAGCAATTTTAATTCAAATTCTTTTGTATATGTTTCGGAATGCTGAGCTTCCATCTCCAGTGCTGAAAACAATCACAGAAGTACCAGTTAAAATATGAAACCCTAAAACCCAGAATTAGTACTATAAAAGGAATTTCATACAGGCAAAACCCTAAAACCAGAATTAGTATTATAAAAGGAATTTCATACAAATTGTGAAGTAGTAAATTTTTGTGTGCCCTGACAGTGTACGGCCTGCGACCCCGGACAGGCGTGAAGCGACAGCGCTGCGCGAGCCCGGAGGAGGGCCATGGGGCCGTCTCTCACGAGCAGCCGAAGGAGAAGGCTGTCGAAGAGACCAGTGCCCTTAACAGTTCCAGCAGCACTCAGCCTCCTGCGGCGACTGCAACTGTGCCAGGAGCTGCTAAGAGCAAATCCTCGTCCAAGCCTCGCTCGAGTAAAAGCAAACCTTTGTCCAGGTACAGAAGAATTACTGCCAACGCCCGAGAGCGTGACCGCATGAAAGAAATCAACACTGCATTCGCGACTCTCAGGGCTGTCCTACCCACCTTTGCCAACAGCAGACTGGCATCCATGACGAAATACACTACGTTGCAGTTGGCAGCCTCTTACATTAAATCGCTCTCCGATATTCTAAACGAGGCTCCAACTTCTGAATGTGAAAATAAGAAAGAGAACTGCCCGACTTTCCAAAGTGCAAACATGGGCAATGTCAGCAGCCCAGCTCCACCTAACCATCAAAATGTCAATTTAAGTGTAGGAATTAGCGAAATACCGTTCAGTAAATCAATTGAAACTAGTTCATCACAAAAACCCAGCGATTTTTCAGTCTTCCCCCCAAGTTTGGGACCGGCAAATAATTTTAATGAAATTTCTGAAGAAACACTAGGTGAACTTGGGGACATCAGCACCTTGCCAGACATGTGCTGGACGCTGGACCTGATGTTAGAGTGAGCGTCCGCTACTCTTAAGTTCTCTTACTTCTATTTCAAATGCGTGGAGATCTAGTCATAAAATAGTGAATGTGCAATGCCGTCGGCGCGTCGACGAGACCATTCAGGAGCTTGTTGTCCCGCGTCTTGTTACGAGATTCTGAGGCAACACAACGGGCTCCTCCGTCGCTTAGTGTAGCCTACCTTAACGATCTGTATGTAAGAAACGTCGTATGTATATTTGCTAAGGTTTTGTATGAAGATGGAATCTGTCCTCCACCAACTTTTATTTTTTCTTCGAATTCAGGAACGCAAAATTCTTCCCAGATCGAAAAAAGCGCCAGTTTTAGTTTACATTCCTGACGCAGATAGCTTCCTTGGATAAAACGCGTCAGCAGCGTCTGTGCATAGTACTGTTCTTTAACTTTCATCGCCTAACTTCTTTACGGAGTCATGCCAAGCCGAGTTCAAATTAAATTTTTCTTTTAGAACTACTCACAAAACATTCCTCATGTATGAGACTTTCAAACGACTGTGTTATTCCTACGCGTAAGTTCACTGGCTCTTAGTTAAAATCAAATGTTTTGAGGACGTGAAAGGTGCGTTGAAGAGAAGGACTTGGTTTGTTGAATTGACTTTGTTACATGCCGCGGGCTCGCTAGCCAAGCCATAGAGTGCAATGCGTTTATTTTAGGGCTCGTTTGTTCGATTTTGTGCTCAAAATTTAGTTAACGGTAGACTCCTTTGAGAGGGGCTGTTTATGGTATACTATTTCTATTATTTATCTTCTATGAATAAACATTTTTACGTAATTTTGTTTTTCACTGAGTTGCTTTGAGCGATCCCTCGGCGGGCGCAGGCCGAAATATTTTTAAGTCTACGGATTTTTTCCCCACATTTTCAGCTTGAAATGACAGTGTTGTAATTAAACCTGATTTCTTTTGAAATCTCTCTTGAGTCTCCCAAGTACAGTAAATTGAAGGCAGACTACACGAACATTTCAACCTTTAATAAATTCTGTCAGTAATCTCCAGTCAATTACTTACAAAGATGTATGCCAATACCAATAAGTGAAATAGCATATCGCATTTATCAGTACGACTTGAGTGAGCGCAGATACACGCATGATGCCACGACTCTATATTCTGAAATGAAAAGCATGAATTCTGGTAAGTCAGTCGGGAGAGACCATACCTATGAATGGTGGCTCTCATTTGAGGTTTCGGAAGAGGAAAAATGGATTGTAAGTTTACAAATTTATGATAAGGAGTTCAATATGTTAAAACTGTTATCGAATTTTAATAATTTAGGAATAATTTACGGGTGTACATGACTCTCAGGGTTCTATAAATTCTGTAGATTTATGAGAAACATCCGGAAGATACCTGAGGCCATGCTTTCCACATATGGTGGTCCAGCAATAGAATTACCAACTTTTCCTTCCTTTGAACGCTAGAGTGAAAAATGATTTCGATCTGACGGTTGCAACAGGAGAATATGTGATGCACGAAAGCTGTGCCGTCTCATTTATTCAATGCGCAGTTCATGGTATGAACAACATCGTATGATTTCTGAAAAAATGCAGAGCGAGCTGCAAGTAGCAGCTGTGGTAGAAATAACGCCATTCCTGAGAGGCCTGAGGTGTGAGAGGAAAGAATTTTTACAGTAATTAGTCAACTTTCTCCTTCTGCCTCTGTGACATCTCATGTTCAAAATCTAAACAGAGATATTGCCTTACCTGACCTGCTCATTTTACCAGTGCTGATGTGGTGTACCAGTGCAGGTGTGGTGTTCCAGTGCTGGTGTGGCACACCAGTGCTGGTGTGGTGTACCAGTGCTGGTGTGGTGTACCAGTGCTGGTGTGGTGTACCAGTGCTGGTGCGGTGAAACTTTCAGAAATTAGAAATATCGACCAGTTCAAAAGTCCACCAGTCCACCAATCTACCAGTGCCCCTGTTCACCAGTCCAAATATCCACATGCCCCCAGTCCACCAGTCCACGTGATCACCAGTCCACCAGTCTACACGTTCACCATCACTCCACCACTCAAGCGTGCATATGTATGTCAGAAATTTCCTTAGGCCTCGCCAAAATGACGAGCTCCATTCCCAAGAACTTGACTGAGCCGCTGCACAGGTTGACATTAGCAAGAAAAACTGAACTTACGTGCAGTTACCCTGAAATAGATGAATAAGCGATCCGGACCTTGGGAAGTCAAATTCCGGCATTGATTGGTGTAGCGTTGTCCTCATCTGGGCCACTGGTTATATGTGCAGGATAGTCTAGAACTACTAGTACAAACGTTGACAGTAAATATAATCTTGAATATCTTGAATATCTTGAAAAATTGTGGGCTTTTATGCCCTGGCCACACTGGGGTGCCACCGGCTTGTGTGCATGG
>VOMN01106961.1:0-12553 GCA_014899125.1 Orchestia grillus | reverse complement strand
AACACCGGCCACCTGGGCGGTGACCTTTAACAGGTTAAATGGTAGAATTCCTTTGACTACGACTTGATATACTCAGATAAATGTACAACAAAGAATTGTTTCGTTCACCACTCAAATTTTAATTAATAACTCTCGAAAATGACAATTCCCACTTAATACAGAATCCCTCTTAATCGGAAAGCGGTTCATTTCAAAAATCGCACCTCCACTCTACATAGCCTGGAAGAAATATGTACAGGCTGTGCGTCACGTTTGAAATACATACAGCCTCGACCTCGTGTTCGTGCTTTGAGAAGCCGTGCTGACGTCACAAATCTCCGGAAATACGACCCCAGGTATCGTTTTCATGCGATAAAACTCTCCTGCCCATTGTCCCTGCCAGGCCCCGGCGGCCCGGGTGTGGTGCTGAGGACGCTGCACCCGGTCACGCGTTAGAGGCTTCTCGTCCTGACTCAAATGTCTTTACCTTGTGAGCAGCAGCGAAATTTTTTTTTCCAGTTCCGCTGGATATGAAGACGATAATAATGATAGATATGGTCGCTGAAAAGCTTTTACCGATTATTCTTTCGATACATAAGATCTACATAAGAGAATTGTGCTGGATATGAAGACGATAATAATGATAGATTTGGTCGCTGAAAATCTTTTACCAATTTTTCTTTTGATACATAAGATCTGGGGCAACTAACAAGAGGCGCAGGTCATTGGAGGGCGAAGAGGTGGGAAGGGAGGCAGGGGAAAGGAAGGGAGATAGAAACAGGAGGGAGGAGAAGGAAGTTTACCGGTACCGAGAGCGGAAATAACAGAAGATAGTGATGAAGATCGTTTGCTGAGCATCGCTCCATTTCATCACACCTATATAGTCTTTCACATTCACTTGTGCATGTAACACACACTGAAAACTCATAATTCGATCATACCATTAGGAAACAATTCACTCTTTGCAAGCAGCTGTTGTTCTTTTTAATCTCAAAATAGACAGTCCCAAGAAACAAACGTTCGTATACTTTACTTCTGTAAAGACATTAGGAAATATCATTCAAAGCTTCATGTCTGCAAGTGATAAGCAGTTAGGGCTGCAAACCGTACCCTACCTTGCACACTCAAAAACCTGGGCTGTGATAAGTCCTACTCCTCACTAAGTTTAGAATCGACGTGATACTTCAGACTGCATTGCGACCAGTTGAGACAGGCGCTTACGAGCGGTGCCCTGTTTCACGGCCTTGCCAACTCCCGCGGTCCCCGCATTAGTCCCAGTGAGCGTCCCTAATTAGGGGCTGCACCACGTCAGTTTACGTGCGTACTGCTCACCCACTCCACACGTAAACAAAACGTTCGCAACACACGCGCTGACGCACGTACGCAGCGGTGCGCGGGTGTGGTGTGTGGGTGAGAACCGCGTTAGAATTGTGGAACAAGAATAACCTAGGATGTGAGCCATCATCTGGCGCGGCCTGACAAACACTATGTAATAACATTTTTGTTCATGTACTCAAATGTATTTTTTAGTCGCTTTTTCTTGCAGAACAATAAAAAATGAGAGTTTTTCTTGCGAAACTTTACTTTGGTCTCATAGTTGCATTGAATTTTTTTCGTCGACTTTTATAGTAGGAAGGCAAGTTTGACAATTCATCACATCACTGGAGCTTTTTTCTAGCTCTAAAATTATTATCTTTTTTATTTCGTTTAGAGACACAGAAATGACCAATTATGGTTTCCAACGATCATCAAGACGAAAATAGAACTTCATTCCATTGTTTTATTAAAGCCAGACCTCACCATGTTTACATAGGTACATAAGGTGTAGCGGTCCACACGCAATCGACTTATTTTGCCAAGGCTGTCGGTAAACAGGCCTTTTATTTTGACAGCACCTTGTATCTCATTTCGTACTGCACCAATTGACCGCAAAGAATAATATTTTATTCCACAGTCACAGTGAACATGACGTGTTACATCGTACCGTAATAAACATGGACATTGAAGCATAGTGTTCAGTTTCACAATGTATAAATCCTTGAGATATTACCGAATGATAAGCCCATTTTTTTTACTATTTGTTACTTGTGTTCTTGGCCGCAGGTCCTGGGAGGCCTGACAAGATGTACAGGATTTTAGGCGAGCTCAAAAATTAGGTGCATGAATTTCACATCAGGATTGACGCGACTACGATATTACCTTTTTTTATTTCATTCTGAGACAAATCCTGTGCCTCGAAACAAGATGAGAAACTATAATACTTCACTTGAAGGTATGAACTACTTTCTAAAACAGTGAAGTACTGAAATTTCCATTTTAAGCCGTGGGTAAAAAAAAGATGCGTCCTTTCACAGTATATTTTTGTCAAGCGTCTTTTGTCAGTGAGAGCTACCAGGTACTTGAAGCTCGAGCCAGGTTAAGAGTCTGAAGCACTCTGTACTTGGTCTCTTCTTAGGATATTCTCACCTGGACAAACAAACAGCCTTCTTTCCCGACACCAAGATGCCGTGCTCGTGGAAACTCGGCGTCACAGCTATCCGTGCTCGAGTCAGACGCGGCCTTTGAATTAGACTCATAGAATCAATAGGGTCGAATCTAAGTCGTGGAGTCGGGGTCATGGAGTAGTAATCATTGGAATGCGGTCATGGAATCAAAGTTGTTGAATCAGATTTTATAAGTCCCCAGTCCATGAGTAAGAAATAGAAGCAACACAGCCAAAATTTCAGCAATCTGCTTAAACATACTCATTTTCAAGCCATTCCGTGGAGTAGCTTGAGGCAGAACCAACACCCGCCTCCACCCCGAGTACCCTACGGTCATAACTATTCCACCAAAGCTGGCAGAAATGAACTAACAAAGGCTCAGGGCATCCCACGAGTGCGAAGAAAAAAGCATACCCAATTTGACCTGAGAGGAGCCCGACGGTCGCTTCCCCCCACACCGGACCCCTCCCCCCCCCACGTCACGTGTTGTGCACCGAGAGCGGCTCAGCCCTCCGGTGCTCAGCGACGCATGCTACTGATTGTTTGGTCAAAGCTTGAGTGAATGAGGGAAGCATTATCCCAATAATGTGCGAATATGTGTAGTTTGTCATATTTTTGAGATAAGCTGCTCTTATTTTTAACCTCGCAGTCTTAATTCAATGGTAATGCCACATAATGGCTTTTGGACCCGCACAGTTGATTCAGCTCTCGGAAAATAGTTTTTTCATACGCTTGGACGAGCAGTTCGGAAAATTTGGTTGTCGAATTACTAATGCGTGCAAGAATGGACTAAGGAAAATTAAATCTTTCAAATGAGACATGTTTCGGCAGAAAAAACTTTAAACTTACACTAGCAGCAATATGTTCGAGGAATGATTGTATTTTTGATATGTTTGACACTGGCATCTGTTGCCTGACGTGCATCATAGCTACACTCACATCAACCTTTATTTCTTTATCTTCACTGCTTCCCATCGGAAACTTCACCTGAAAATTTCCTGCATTTCGTGTACCAGAAGTGCGGCTTTTTGCTCTCCTACTCGGATATCGGAGCCACTCGGCGTTTGTAATTTTTCTTACGAATGATAGTTTATTCAGAGGTCTAATTCCTTCGTAATCGTCCGCATCAGCTCATCACTTTGTATTCAAGAAACAGAAAACAAACTGTGGGTAAATTCACCCACCGAGCACACACAAATTTATCGACGCTGCGGATCAAGACAACTCTTAACTCAAGAGGCAGAAGTTTAAAGGATGAATTTTTCCTAGAGCTGACTGATCACAAGGGGAATTTTTTCCCTGGGTTGACTTTACCTTGGTAAAAAGTTCCTCCTAAATTTCGAATATTCGTGCCATTACGGGCAGGCAACTGCCAGCCTCGACGGTCCGTGAGCTCTGGAGCGGAATGTTCACGCCAGGAAGACTTTGGACGCAACTTTTGGGGCGCAGGCAAGTTCTGGGGCTGATTTTGGCGATGTTGGTTTTGTCAAAACCTGGCCTGGAATAACTGAGTGAATGAATGCTGTCATCAGCGCTTCATGATATTATTGTTTTGTTAAGCTGCTGGTTGATAACATGGCAGTTATCAGTATTATCTAGCAGCACAGTGAATGACAATACAGTAACATAGTAGTTAGTAGTAGCTGCTGCCTAGCAACACAGCAGTTATTAGTATTATCTAGCAACACAGTGAATGACAATACAGTAACATAGTAGTTAGCAGTAGCTGCTGCCTAGCAACACAGCAGTTATCAGTATTATCTAGCAACACAGTGAATGACAATGCTAACCAGTAACATAGTAGTAAGCAGTAGCGTCTGCCTAGCAACACAGCAGTTATCAGTATTATCTAGCAACACCGTGAACGACAATAGTAACCTGTAACATGGTAGTCAACGGGATGGTCCAGCACCGTAGAGATTAAAGGTACTGGCCAGCCAGCTAGCTGTTAGCAGTATTGTCCAGTAACAAAATAATTCATTGTATTGACCAGCTATATAGGAGTTAGCAGCTCTGCCCATCAACATTATAGCTGGCTGGACTGACAGGTAACCTAGCAGTTAGCAGCGTTGTTTAGCAAAGTAGTAATTAACTGGACTATCCAGTGGCATAGTAGTTATCAATAATGACTAGCAATTAACTGCAGTGTTTGCCTGCAGAGTTCTTAGTAATATTGAGCAGAAATATGGAAGTTATCAGTAGTGATCGGCGACGTAGTGGTTAGCAATATTGACGAGCGGCATGGCAATTAGAGTAATTGTTTTCGTCATTTTTAACAGAGTTATCGAAGTCGGCCTCCCCCCATACCTGAGGCTAATGTACGGATCATTAGCCGATTAACATTAGCCGATGTAAATGATTAACATAATCATTTCATTATTTCAGAGACACTGTATGGTGGTGTTACTTCATCCAAACTATTATTTCGTCTGGAGAACTTTATATTCAATAAAGTACAGATCCTGTGGATAATGGACCTTGAGGATTGTGTTGTGTAGGTAAATATCTATATATATATATATATACATATGACCGTAGCTATCTAACATACCCGGAAGTGGTTCTCATGACCTTAGTCTCCATTCAATACGGTAGTTACATGTCTCACAATTGAGTCAGTGTTTAGGGAGAATTTCAAGAAAACAATCATTAAGGTAAAAATATTTGTAGTGCAGTGGTACTTCAAGTACAGAAGACTTAGATCGTCCAAACGAGCCTTTAGAGTTTCTATTTTTCTTAATGTTCGCAAGGCGGGAATTGAATTATAGCCAGTGTAGTTTTGTCGCCAGTTCGCAGTGTTGAAGATGGTGTATAATTAATCGGTTTCCGGGGTATTTTTCACAGTTGCCTAATTACAATCAGATTTTTCATGGAAGTTCAACAGTCCTTGCTCAAATAAAATATAAAAGAGTAGGTGAATTCCTTGAAATTTCCTCTTCAATGCTGAGATAAATAAGCAAAAATTCAGGACAAAAAGTTTTAATGCTCGGAATTAGTCTTTGCTGGATGGCATATTAATGTGGTCGGAATAATGGATGAGTTTGATCAGCGGAGAAAGAGCCGTATTCAATAAATTTTATTGTCTTTTGCCGGGCTCATGATACCTGAATGTGTACATATGTACCTCACTTCTGTGATAAAAAACTTCTACTTGCTGAATGCACGTACAGAAATTAAAATTAATTCAATTGAGTATGAATAGCTAATTTATTCTTGTCTAATATTGTTAACCCTTATAGGCATTGTATATTACCGAGAGACAGTCGAATTATTTTCGACAATTAGATGAAAATGCTAAGTTCTTTCCCTTTATCCCGCAGGAAAAGTTTCTATTCGTTCGGTCTCAAATGCAGAAGCTCAGAGATAATGTTCATTCTCGCGAAAAAGTCAAACAATAAAATGACACCTCAGTACTGTTAAAGAAACTCATCTTCGCACTTTAAGAAGAATGGCACGCACATCTCCATTCTGAGGCGGGCAGTAATAATTAATCATTGGAACGTCTGAAAAGAGAGCCACGAAATAATCTTCGCACGGTTTCAGATCTCAGAGTCGGTAACGAATTATGGATAATGGAAATCAGAGACGGGCACAAACGCCAACAAGCCGCGCCCACGTACGCCTGCCCGAGTGTTGTTGGCACCCGCGCCGAGTTTCTTGCGGGTGCAGCACAGGTCTATTTTTCCAGGGAGGCAAAAACCGGTGGTACTGTTGATGATGATAATGATGGTCATGATGATGATGATGGTCATGAGGTCAACACCGGCCAAATTAATGACACTGAGAAATTCTCGCAGTGAGCATTCTTTGTGGCTTCCAGGTCCATCCTTCGTTAGGTTTGGTCACAGGAAAATAGCACGCATAACACAGGGCTTAAGCAAAGCTTGCGATTGGTGACAGTCCTATTAATGAACTGACAGAGACGCGGTTCTCGGGCTCACAGTCCGCATAAAAGTCATGCATGCGTCAAATTTTCTATATTGCATCAATTTGTTGAGCCTTGAGCTTAGAAACTTTCTTCCGTTTTAAAACTGGCAGCAGGCCTCCATAGCGTGCACTTATATGCTTTCATGAAACCTGTATGATGTATTAATGAAACCAAAGTTTCGAATGTGCTGCAAGTGGGTTTCGTACCTTCCAAGCGGAAAGTGTAGCGCTGAGATGGCGATGTAGTCAAAACGTGACTTTTGTCTATCAAATTTGGAACAGCGTTATCAGGTTAAAAAAAGAAAATGATCAGGCGTGTCAGTGACTATTTATCAGGGGGACCTGCAGTGGTCCAATGCTGAGGTTGTGCGTTCAAAAATAACTAGTAATAATCAAAACAAAAAATCTTTTATCAGTTTCACATGGGTTAAAACTTGCATTTATGGCGAGCGTCTACATAAACGCCAGAAAGAATGAATTCCCTGTAATTATCCCTCGTGTCCAGCTGTACTCGAGCAAAGCAAAGCATGAACTTGGAAAAAATGCGCTAATTTTTTACTTATTAGTCGACTAATTCACTCAAAGAACACAGATCATTCATTAATTATTTGTGACGTATTCATTCTATAGTAAGCATTAAAACTCACTAATTAGCGTTTTAATTCAATAAAACGGTGGCACTGAGTGTTCACTAATTAGGCCTCTGCTAATCGCAGCCGAAACGAATCAATGTTCGCGCTTTTATGTGCGCTCGCAGCCCGACGAGTGGTCGATTATTGCCGCTGTTAAAATTGCTCATTTGGATAACGTTTGGTTTTTCGGAGAAACTCACAATATTTTTTCTTTAACTGTTGAATGTAATTTTGCCAACCTGTTGCTCTGCCAGCTTGCAGCTCTGCCTGCCTACAGCTCTGCCAGCCTATCGCTCTGCCAGCCTGCAGCTCTGCCAGCCTGCAGTTCGGCCAGCCTGCAGCTCTGCCAGCCTGCAGCTCCGCCAGCCTGCAGTTCGGCCAGCCTGCGATGTCGACACTGAATTTTAGTTTTANTGCATCTCCGCCAGCCTGCAGTTCGGCCTGCCTGCGATGTCGACACTGAATTTTAATTTTACCGTAAGAAAACTATAGCGACTCCTATTAGCCCAAGCCTGATTCTGGGACACGTTGCTTTCCGCCCCAGTCCTGCGGATAAATTTCATTCGACTGTTGTTGATGTTCCGCAAGAATGATCATAAATTAAATTTTATTCAGTTTTCCCAACCATCCAATAATGGAGATTCCTTTGTACAGCCGCACAAGTGCGCGCACGCTTGATGGCGCTAGCGCCTGAGCTTCAAACCTCAAATTATAGAGCTTCTTCTCTCATGAATGGCATCTATGCGCTCTCGAACTTCATCAGAACCTTTATCAATTACAACACGTTTTACCGTTGTGTTTTCAATGCCTTACTACAACTGGCGTGGAGAGGGATGTGAGGAATGTGTGGTTTAAGCTTCCTTTCCCAAAGGAAGTACTCCCTGGTTACATGAAATACCTAGCCTCAGTTGGGATCGAACCCTGAACCTTCCGTCTCGGCTGCGAGGTCATCACGCTAACCAGAACGCCATGGAATCATCAGGACTCCTAAACGTAATTTGCCTTGCGGAGTTTCTTTTCTCGTGTTGAGGCAACAAAATACTAAGCCCAATGAGAAGCGTGGTCAGGATTGTGCAATCAGGAACTGTGTATATTTTATTATGCGCCACAAGGGACAGTTGATTTAGGAATATTGACGCGAGCGACTGACGGAGATTTGCCCGTCATGCTCCTTAGCGTACGGTGGGGCACAGCGTACAGTGATCGGCGTACAGAACATATTTTGAGGGCATGTTTTGCTGATTTGAACGGTCGAAATCTTTGAATTATTTCCCTACGCAGGAGGGAGGGATGATACATATAACTCAAAAAATCCCTAACTCTTCATCAATTGGAACTTGTATGTTAAAATAGTAATTTTTTATCGGTACTTCTGTTTGATCTTGAAAATTCAATTCCACTTCAAAAACAGACTGCTTGAAAGGACGTAACCGAGTTTTCTCGTCAGAACGGTATAGTTTTGATGATAACTGTACCCATTAGTTTTCTTAGGCTACCTTTTGAAAGTCTTTTTTGAGAGAAGTTTTCTCTGCCCAGCCTCCCGCTGGCACCGCGTTCCCCCGTCGACAGCCCGGAGTGCAGTTCTCGCTTTCAGAAATTAAACTCGATCTTCGCGCTGAAAAGCCCTCGTCTATCCAGGCCAGAATTACTCGTGAAGAAGCTCTTCTTACAAGCGAGAAGAAAACCCTTCTGTTTTGGGCTCTGCCTATCGCATTACTTCGCATTAACGAACGAAAGTGAAGCTCTGAAACGTGGCCTGTTTCTACCGCTGTCCGCAGCGGCGGAATGCCGCTAGGCAGTGGACTGGTGGCACCCGCCAGCCGACCGTGGCGAGCTGCGGTCAGCACTCTAATAGGCGTCATCTGGGTGGGTCTATGGCGAGAAGCTAATGAAACCTATTCACTCTGCCATAGCAGTAAAACTTTAAAAATTGTATCAAGTTTGTGCTGTGACATAGGTAGCTGATTTAATATCATATTATTCGGTGAATTCTGTGATGCAAATACCCACCGTATTACACGACAAAAGCTTCAGAAAAATAAGTTTTTCTAAGCATTCTTACCACAGTTCGTTGGCGGAAGAGATGGCTTTTGGCAGAAATACATTGAATGACATGAAATTTAGTTGAACGGTATTTTTCCCTGAGGTCGTTGGGTTTACGGATGCCACTGGTAGCAACATTTTTATCTTTACATTTCTCTCATTAGTAATCAATATGTGACTCCTTTAGTAATCATTAGTAATTAATATGTTTAGTAATCAATATGACAATCAATTTAGTAATCAATACGACTCATTAGTAATCAATATGTGACTCCTAAGCGTGCGAAAGCTTGGGAAATAAATAAAAAACCCAGTGGATGTTTTCAAATATTAACCTTCAGTATGGATCCTGGGCGTCCCTTATTTTTATAAATAATCAATATGTGTCTGTAATATAACAACTTCAATGCTTACAGTCTCGAGACCATGCTGTAATCAAGAATTACTAGTTTTTTGACAAGCTCAGCGCTTTTTATGGCGCGCGCAGGAGTAACACTACCAATGATTTCCTTCAGTATTTCAAGTTAAATAAATAACTTTCCTAAATTGAAATAGAATGCTTTCTCTGAAATAGAATTCAAGTGCTCAAATGATAAATTTTGGTGTCTTGCATCGTCCGACACAACTTTGCTGACAAATTCAATAGTAATATATTCAGTGCTAAAAAAGCAATTTAGAAATTACCTACCTGTTCCGAAGTTAAAAAATGTACTAGAACATTTATGGTCTACAAGGCTCGATCACTCAAAAATACCTAATTTCGCTTTTTATTCACTACAGTCTTACATCACATAATGGGGTACCCAGTAAACGCTTGCTGCGTCAGGTCGCTCGTAAAAATTTAGCACTTCGGAAATTTTCATTGGTAGAGGAACCGTTTGTGTCCATAACCTAAATGAAAAAGTTTTGCATTGGTATTTTTTCCATCAAGCCCAGTGTGATCACGACTTGATCGATCGACCGGACCTCGCCCAAAGCTAAAAAGTAAATGTTACGCGCATATTTTGTGCAAACTGCTACGCAGCAATTTTTCCAATTCCAGTTCCACCAGGTGATCAAACGAGGCGAAATCTATAAATTAACACGCATGTACCTACTTACCGTTCCGTGACGCTTCGCCACTTTTCAAGTGAAATTTCAGGTTTCGAACGAAGTATCCTGTATACGGGTTGCACGTTTTGCTATAAAAAGCCAGTCTTCGCGGCACATTTTCAGTTTCCCTAATAGAGTTCAGACTACTCGCATCATCAAGAAGAAAATTGCTTCCAAGACCGGACTATCTCTGCCCTGAAACATTAACCTCTGTCCAACACTTGAGAGGACCACTTCTCATGGGCTGGATTAGCTAAACTTTGTTTACCTAAATTTCCATTAAATTTTCCAGGGCCTGCTAGTATAGACTTAAATATCAGACGAACAGATTTTGGATTGATTTGTTCACTCCCGAAAACAAGGAACCGTCATTGCACGGTAAAATAGAATCACTTTGCTAAAGAAAAAAAGGTTAAGGCAGTTTTCTGGCAAAGATTAGCAAGCACGAGAGAAGTTGCGCCGAGTTTCACATCATGGATAAATCTGTGAACAGAATTCTGGCATTATACATAAACCTTTTAAACTGCTGTAGCAAAATATGCTGTGAGCGCCTCAATTTCATCGACAAGTACAACTAAACGTGTGGGACCTGAAAATACCAAAATGAAACTTAAGCTTCAGATTTTTGAGATGTTTCATTCGTTCAACCGAGGTTAAAAATCATCCGATCAAAATTTTCCAGAAAACAATTTCGTTGATCACTTTTATATGGATTCAAAAAGTCAACATCTTCCAGAAATCGTATTTCTTATGCAGGAATAGCTCATATACCTCATGATCGATCGGCCTGTAGTCCCGTAAAAACCTGTATTGTAATGTGTGAAAACCTGTGTTTTAAAATGAAGACCTGTATTGAGAAGAAAAACGATTTTACCGCCACATGCAATGAAAATTTTCACACGTGGCAGAAGCCACGATAGCGGTCGATCAAGCAACGTCTGCAAAGTTCAGTATTTGTTCAGACGCGAGCACAGCTTCTCCGACTTTGATATGACCGAGTCTGCTATCACGCAACAATGTGCTCGGAAACAAAGGCATCCAAATTTTGTTATTCTGCCTCTTCAGGGTCGGCTCAGCCATTCCATCCCGAGTCTTGTGAAGCGAAGGTAACTTCTACTCTAACTTGAGATTAGCGGCCTTTGATTTAAAAATAGTTTTGCTCAACACCGGATATTGGATATTAGTTTCAAATTTTGTCCTTGGTTGCCGCTGATAGGAACTTAAGGAGATCAGGCCCCGGTTATATTGGACTAAACAACCTTTGAGCGCATCGGCGAAGCCGCCTCCCCTGGACACTCATCAAAGACAGGACCTCCTCGTGCATATTCATACCTCAAGTCAGAGCGCCTCTCATCACTCCCGGACAGGCGCTTTGTTTGTGGCCACAGCCGTCAAATTGTCTCAATTGCCACGGCAGACGCGGAAAAACAAACTTGCTTTTTGCCCGCGACGGTGGGCGTTCTGCTACCACTTCCGCCGCAGCACAAAGCGATTAATGTCTAAATTGCTGGCGCTTCCCTGTGGTGGCATGTGGAAACTAAATATGCTACAGACCCACCGTACAAAAGTTATTTCGGAAACTAAATATGCTACATACCCACCGCACAAAAGTTATTTCGGAAACTAAATATGCTACAGACCCACCATACAAAAGTTATTTCGGAAACTATATATGCTACATACCCACCACACAAAAGTTATTTAGGAAACTATGTATGCTACGTACCCAATACACAAAAGTTATTTTGGAAACTAAATATGCCACAGACCCACCACACAAAAGTTATTTTGGAAACTAAATATGCTACAGACCTACCACACAAAAGTTATTTTGGAAACTAAGAATGATACAGACCTACCACACAAAAGTTATTCTGGAAACTAAATATGCTACAGACACACCACACAAAAGTTATTTTGGAACGTCACCGCAGCGAAGTATCGATTCACGATACACAAAAGGCGAAAACGGTCTCGCTATGCCATTGCATTCTACAGTAGCTAAAGAATTTGACATTGAATCTTAAGTCTACGTAGTACTTCGCATGGAAGAAAATAAAAAGTCAAATATTCTGTAAGCGTGTGCATGATGAGCCTAACGTATGCGTCAATCTATCACAGCATTTCCAAGACCCATTATCGTACGCTGGTGAGAGCGTCATGTACTGTATGCGTGCGCCACGTTGAACGTGTATTCTCTACCTACTAATCGATGATATTGGTAGGTTTTTATAAATATTATTCTGCAGGTGACGACGCCAATAGCACCAAAGAGCTCTACTGTAAAATTCTAAGTAAAATGAATATACTGATTTAGTTTGCGTAAGAATTTATTTCATCTACTTTTCTACTTTAAATACATCCTACAAACATATTTCACACCAAATAAAGTATTTA
>VOMN01106950.1:0-19092 GCA_014899125.1 Orchestia grillus | reverse complement strand
TCGAACTTGCCTTCATTGAATTCCGTGTTGTTTGACCGTGTCCATTGGTAGATTTTGTCAAATTCTTCTTTCAACTCAACGCAGTTTTTGACACTTCTCACTTCCTTAAACAGTTTCGTGTAGTCAGCAACAGAGGAAGCGTGAGAATGCTGTTAAGGCAAGCTCAGCAAAGTTCTACCCATTTTCGAAGGCATACTCAAATCGTCACAATGTTCCACCCTGTATGAGTCTGTAGAAGTTTAACTACCGAGAAACGAATTAGGCTTATATTTTTTATCCGTTTATACGCTTCTATCTAAATTTCGTTTGACTATAAATTTTGTTGGACTCCACATAACTTTATCTTTTCCCGAAACATGTGATTTCCAAATTTATTAAATTTTCCCCTTTTTCCACACGTTATCAAAAGAGAAAGAAAAGCATGTACATCCTCACATCAATATTGATATGATCTGATGACACGTACTTCAGGATCAAATACTGCAATAATAAGGCAGGAAATACAAACACAACACTAAAATTGCAAAACCAGGGATGCCAAACATGTCAAAAGACGACATTGCCATGATCTCTCACAAGCTATTCTTCAAAAGCCATTCTTATTCATCATGCCAGTTAGATGTGCTCAAGCTAGCAAGAGTTGGCACCCGCATGGAACGCTAGATCATTCCAGAGAACAACGGCTCTACAATCGTCCCCCGCATTTGACGCTATAAACTAGAGCAAGCAGCGAACAGCACGGAAAATATTTGTGACATAAGCAAATGCAGAGTGTTATTAGGAGACAATTAGACGTTAGGGCTGTTGTTTGCTAGAACCGATCTCTCGAACTGTTCAGTGGACGAATGTATTTAGTCTACGACGTGACTGGTTTCAAAGTTCACGCAAATATGAAGAGACATGAACCTATCATTATTGGATGCAAGCGGCTTTAAACGGTGCCAGTTTTTTTTGTATTAGGCGTAAGAACTCACCATTAGGCGACCTGAGTTCTAATTCGAGCGGACGCTTCATGCTGGGAAATTGATGAGGGTCACGCCTACTGACCCTCTTTGGGGGAAAAATCAACGGAAAATTCCTCACTAAGCCCAAGTGCAAGTGCATAAAGGGGCTGCTTGCATGGGAGTGTGTTGTCAATAAATTGGCGCCCCTTCACGGTTTCCAAAAAAAAACTTTTTTCTTCCTATGATGATGTTGACTTCAACCTAATGTTTGCACCTTACCAGATCATCAATCGAATTTTTCTGCTTATTTTCATTTTATTTTCTCCCGTAGGAAGAGCTGTACAACTTTTCATCGTGAAGCTGCTATTCTGTGTACAAGACGATGAAAGACCTTCGATGTTTACAAATCAAGTATGGAAGTTATAAATGTTACCTATATTCATTTCATTCCCGTTCGCAGATTAGCGACATTCTCTTTCAGAGACTAATGATGGTCGGCAGTCCCGTGAACATTGTCTTTAGAGACGAGAAAACTAATGCACTCCGGCTGGACGTGGAGGCGCTGAAAAGCGTGTTGCTGAGATCGGATGTGAGGGACAAGCCGGTCTGTGTTGTTGGAGTTGTGGGGGAGCACAAGTCTGGCAAGAGCTCCATCATGAACTACCTCATGCGGTACTGCACCAGCAAAGTGAGTGTTGCTCTTTTTCTCAATCAGCATCGATGGTGTTGCCTTCTAGGCACTTTCTAGGCACTTATGCGAAGCACTTTCTTCCGAGGTAAACTGCGGCAGTGAATGTCTATGTTCTTTGGCGCAGCACCAACGCAATGCGTGTCACTCTTAGGGTATCGGGTGTTGATCTTGTGTTCTGTTCAACATAGTGAGTATAGTGCTTTCTCACCTATTTTTTCAATTGACTTAATGAGTGTCGTTTTTACTTGCTCTGCTCATCAGTGGTGTTTACCAACATATGTCTCGAATGTTGACGTCACCTACTCAATGAACTCCTAACAAAGGAGCATTGCGTTCAGCCGTTATGTTCATCATCAAACTTGGGATAAAAATTGAACGTGGAATTGATCCTGAAGTGTGGTGCACGCGAGGGTTGGTGTATAGCAACAACAAAAAACTTTTAAAATCAGCCTGTAGTGTGGTCATTTACGATTAATGATCTACTTAACATATTTAGATGCTGATCTTGCGACCGACGCACCATTTCGCATGCCTGGCAAGCATATCGACGGAATTGTCTGAATTGGGGAAATTTGTGTCAAAAGCGGTTTACTGCTTGTATCATCATTTCAAATTCTGTAATAAAAGCCTCAGGGATAATACACTCCCGACGAGGCTTCAACATACAAATATTACACAATAGAATGTTGCTATTATTATGCCTGATTGTTGATATATACATCTTGGTACATCTTCTCTGCGGTGCATACTGATAGTAAAAAAGATAAAAAGGAAGGGCCTAAATAAGTTTAATATCGATGTTTCTAGCCTTGGCTTATTTTCAGCAATTCTAGTTAAGTAATGAGATCAAATGTGGTACAATAAATGAGATCAAATTTGGCAAAGGTACAATTCGCTACAATACATGAGGGGAAAAAAGCTAGAAACTATCGGGTTCCTATTTTCAGAGGGTATTTTTCTCTAAGCATATCATTGAAAGTTCAGATAGTTTCGTTCTATACCTGTAGTGTATCCTCCACCTTCGATCCCAAGTTGCTCGAACTCGAGTGTAACACATATCAATATTGCTTCTGCTATTGACGTCGTTACTGTTCAGTAATGATGGCTCTCACGGGCCACTGAACGCTACGGTAGGGTGCTTGAGAACCCTAATGATATTTCCGGTACGACAACTGCGACCGGTACGTGGTCCGACCTCACTAGAAGTGCTGATTGGTTCGAGCCCGCGAACTGTAAAATTCTCGATTAAACTTTATATATGAGAGCTGGTTACACGACAGTTGCTAAAATATTCTAGGAATAGAAGAAATGGAAGTAGGATCTCGTGGTTCTCTTGATTAAATTAGATTATGCGCAACGACTTTCTAGGAAAGTAGCGGGACAAACCCTTGAAAAGTTTTCATTTTTAGCTTGGCGAGCAATGAAATGAGTAACGTAGTACATACATAAGTATTTTTACAGTTGTTACATGCTGTTTCCAGAATAAATGTTAGTTAACAATTTTCTTAGTAAATAACGTGGATCCCAATCTGGGCTACCATGGTTGGTAAAGAAAATTTTAAAATTTCAAATCTGTTGTGGAGGTCGACTGAGGCGAAAGCGATTTTACAAGCGGCCGAAATTAGGGTTGACAGGCCGTTAGATCTGAACATCCTTTATTGAACGACTCAAAAACTGATATCCAGACCTGAAAGTGAAGATTTTTTTAATGTGATAATGTGAAAATCGCTTTCGAAGGGGATTACTGAATAAAATTTGATAATACTCACGTATTGACATGGATAAAATATTTTAGCATGCAAACATGTTCTATTAAATGGATCGCAAAAAGTGTGAATAAGGACAAGGTAAATATTGAAAATATGAAATAAATACATAAATGATAAAAAATTAATGTCACATCAATCATTTTGGAACTTCCTTCTGCTGAACCAAGTGGTCTGTCTGAGCAAAATGTTGTCATTGAAATTTCCAAGTGACGGACAATACTTAGATTAACTTAGGTATAGAAAACGTTTATATCATGAAACCACCTCATGATGATGTGAAGAGTACTTACCCTCTGAATGTAGGTGGCAGTCTAATATTTTCTAACATCTCTGTGACAAAATTGGTCATTTTGAACTTTTTATCGTTTTCCTTTTACAGGTTAGGGAAAAATGAACCTTGACTCTCAACATCCAAATCAACTCCTTTTTTCATTTTTCCTTTCACTGTCATTTGGTAACCAGTGAAATACACATCATGGTGCTTAATGAAATAGAAATACTAAATCCTTACTGCTACATTTTCACCCAGGGCAGCGAGGACTGGATGGGCGACCCCCTAGCTGCTCTGCAGGGCTTCAAGTGGAGCAATGGCCCCAGGCGGCAGACGCGGGGGCTGGACATCTGGAGCGAGCCTTTCTTCCTCAGCGGGGAAAATGGGGAACAGGTGAAATTTACCTGTTGTGGAGCTGAATTTAAAAATATGTTTCGAAGGCCGAATGACAGATAGGTTAGAACTAACTCACGCGGACCGCATGTAGAATTAGGAGCATTTTAATAACCTTGAAATGGAAGCAAGGAATATTTTATGAATACTGAAAGATAAATTCTCGCTAGCGTGTGAGGAGGCGCGAAGTTATGTATGATAGAAGCAGGAACGACCACTTGCGTTTTTGTAGACGGGATTTCCTAGTGTACTCTCTAAATGTGTGTGGTAGGAAATAAATGCATAAATAATTACTCCACAGATCATAGAAGTAGTCCCTTAAAAAGCATGTATTTTGAATTCCTCTTACTCATTCAAGATTCGTACAGTAAATAAATCGTAAACACAATGTAATACAATGTAAATCGTAAACTGTAAATGTGAACACATACGATGACTTACATTTACGATGACGCCAACAACCTCTCGTCCTTGTGCTTGACTCAACTACCCCACCCTCACGTAATTAAATTTTTCAACGCGTTTCAAGATAACATTTTCATATAAAAAATATACTTTTCTAAGCATTATGAAATTGTAAACAGCGATTCACTTTAGTTTTATAGTACATACTTAACAACCTATTTCTTTACCTGTTGGCACCCTATTCCTGGGAAGGTGGATTTTTAAAGAAATATTCCTTGTACTAAACATGCACTTATTTTCAGCCTATGGCCAGCGCAATTTTAAATCAGGTTCTGATTTTTGAAGGGAGCGATGCAGATTTCGAAATTATATTTCACAGGAAAATGGAAGCCATTGAGAGAATAATTTNGAACAAAATTTATATATATATATATATATGTACCAATTTTAACCTAAATTCCCCATTTCGTTTTCGGTTGGTATGCTGGATAATTGATGTAAAAAAATTGTTCTACGATTTTAATTAATCTGTATTTAACTTCCATTTTTATGATTGAAAACCTTTCATTTTTATGTTTTCATTAAGATTCTTAGAAATTTCTACAAAATGGGGACGTTCTCAATGAGCAATAGGGTCATTCATCCAAAGCAAATAACACCAACTCAATCGTAAATTCAAGTGAGTTGATAAAATTTTCGTAGAGTTGAAATGTAATCCAATTCTTTTGGGCTGTTTTATGGATGTTTCCATGTCACGTGTTTCGTGTTAGTAGATTATTTGCATCAATTAGAGCATTATAATTACTGTACTCGAGCTTGGAACAGTGTAAGTATTAAAATAATTCAAAAAGAAATTATCTTAATAGTCAGTTGCTCTGTTTGTGGTCTTGACTCAGATATTTCAATCAGGTAAAGTCTAAAATAAATCTCAAGCATATTTTCAACTAAATACATTAAATAATCCCGTCCAAATTTGAGTTTCAAATATTAGGTAAAATGTAATGCATTTTTTTAAGGAAGTGCTTCGTAAATATGGACGATTTGAGCTGTCCGAAAACAATGTATGCCATATAATTGGAATAGAATTTTATGTCCATAAGGAAGTAAAATTTATATTTCTAAATTGAAAATTCACAATATGCTCACACTTCATAAGGTGTTAAAATTGAAAATGTATTTTATTTCAGTAAAACAACAACATTTACTTTACTAAATTGCAAAAAATTAGCTTGAAGCTGCTTTGTATATCTGACCATATCGTTCTCCTGCATTGCGTAATGCAATTAAGCGTTTCTTCATTTCACCTCTCCCGGTTATCTCCAACTTCGAGCGTAATGTTGATGTTTTCTCAAAACCTGCGTTTTTGAGCCCAAGCCTCATTGATCCGTAATTTTTTTTCTGCCATACATAAGGAGCTCAACTGAAAGTTTAATCCTACGAGTCGTGAGCTCATAAGAGTGTATTTTATTTTATTCACTTTATTAGCCGTTCAATTAGTGCCATAAACCAGTAATATTAAATCAACCAATTTTTCGGAAGTGCATCATCTACCCATATAAATATTTTTGATATTTGTCGGTGTATATTCCACATTTATCTCACGTTGTTTCGGATAGAATATTGCTATCGAAAAGAAATCCGGATATTTCATCTCAATTTTCACTCCATGCCTTCTCACTTCTGCCTCCTAATTGGACAAATGTTTGGAGCTGCGAAGATTGTGCCTTGCGTAGCACACTGCTTGCTCCGTCGATGTGCACTTTCACTAATTGGCACAAAATTTTAACTCGGGTTAGATTTTTGAATTTTGGTTATTGAAAAATTAGTTTTGTTCCTACTTGTAATTCACTGTGCAGTAGGGTTCAATGATGACAGTGTTGTGACCACTCAGTATTTCCGATGTACAATGTGTAGGGAAGCTCTAACATGGATAGGAATGTATTAATTTTATGTCATTGTGCCTCAAGATACAAACTAGCTAAGGATTCAGGCACGAATATTTTTGGTTTCTGCTACTTGAACGAGTTCTTCCTCTTCCTACATTTCAGGTCGCTGTTTTCCTGGTGGACACTGAAGGTGTTTTTTGTCGTGGAAGAACACATGAGGTAATTCCCGCAATTACCATCAATAAGAAAAGTCGTGGAGGCACATTATGGCATGGGTAGGAGAAATTCAATAACTATTTACACCCCTTCATTTGCGCCACTCACATTTTTACAAGCTTAATAATACCGAGTAGCAGTCAGTGGAAATGAATCGAAGATGATATCTAATTCGAAAACGTTTGTGCTCATCTCTTTGAGGGTTGTCCGTACTTGAAGACATCAAGATGTATTTAAAAAAATTATTTGAAACTATAAAGCTACGTTTCATGGTATGGGTAGGTCTTGCAGATTACGTGGCCGAAGACTTCAATTCTGCCTCACGAGTATCATCTTTGGCTGCTCAAGCGTGACCTGAAGCCAGACTTCCACGCACATGCTTCTACGGGGAGAAAGAGACTTGAGGAAGATGTGGCCAATACTTTTTAAAGGAAGTTTTCTAAAATGAGAAATTTTCAGGCGAATTTTCTGCGTCACTTTGAAATCGTTGACTTTGACTCTGCCTATAACACCTTGACGATTCATAACTGAAAGCGATAAAAAAAAAATCATAGTTGAGCAGTCGATCTCGAACCCTTTGGAATTTTATAACGCCATAGATACATTTAATTGTATATTTATCTACTAGGAACTTTGAAATTTTCTGTGAGGCCCAAGTCAGCTGTGAAACCCTCAATTCCAGCTCCATCTTACTTTGCTACCGCAGCTGCAGTCGCTTATTTTCCAGAAATCTAGGCTGACTTGACCAGTGTTGCTCCTTAGATTGGGATTATCATTTCTAGTATTTCAATAGCTGTATAAAACTTGACCTATTCTCCCACACACTTCAACGTCATGAGACTGTGGAAGTCCATATGTTTCCATTCGCTTTCGTAAATAAAAACTTCATTCACGGAAATCCTCAGTAAATTTGGAATCAAAGGCAGGCTGAACTTTTATTTAACATTGTTGTTGTTAAAGATTCCTCGTTGCTCAATTGAATCTGGTGTTTTCAGGAGTCTGTGCTGCTGGTTGGGCTGTCTCTTTTCTTGTCATCGAAATTAATTTACAACGTTAGGGAAACCATCAAGAAAGATGACCTCGACAACCTGAAATTTTTCACTGAGTGCTTCAAACGAGCAGAAATGATGGGCGGGGTCTCGTCGCCTTTCCAGGTAACGTAAGTTTCATGGACAGTTGTCAAATACAAATACTCTCATGTGGTATGCATGTAGTTGAAATGTGAGAAATCCACTTAAATTCATGCTCTTCTCTTCTCTTCATTGTTAGTTGTTTATACTTTCATTTGGTACGCCACTCATTTTTGCTTACATTCTTCACTTGAAGAATTGTGAAAGTGCCCTCCAGTAGAATATTGCGACCTCTACCTACGTTGTTGTAGTTCTACCCGTACCTGTAGGCGGCCGGCATCAGCATGTGCAGTTGTATGACTGTTGTGTTCTTCAATTTAAGAATGTAAATGGATTGATATTGTCTTTTAATGTTAATTTTCATACTGACACACCAGTCAGATTTTTATATACGTTTCTCAGTTTTTTACTCGGTAATTTTCAGTGTTTGACTTTTATTCAATTTTTAAGCTTCGATAATGTAATCTGGTTTCAGAACGCAGGTATTTCGAAACATTTGTTTTTAGAGATGTTCCCTCTTCCATTGGGTCTCCATTTAATTTTATGTGGGAGGTTTCCGAAAAATCGACCAGCCAGCCATTCATGTGAATATTTTGCGACTTTCAGGGCATTTATTTCATTTCTGAAAATTCATCGCTGTCACTTCGGTCATTTTTGCGTCTACATATTTCTTTTTATTTCAGGAGTTATTTTTCCTGGTTCGGGACTGGTCCTCCACCGAGCCGCTGCTGGGCAAGAAGACAGGGGAGGAGCTGCTGTCGAAGGTAAGAACTTCTTTTCTTAGGCGGTCCCAAACGAGGTCGTTTTCGTCTCTTTGTTTCTCGTATTTCCGTTTTTTCCAGCGTTCATTTAGATGTCATTGATATAGCTCAATTTTCGTCCGTTCGATCGAAAAGCAGATAGTAGAGTTAATCTAATGGGCTTTTTCTTCGTGACTGAATTGATTGATAACTTCTCACGCGCAACGCCCACGTATATGCCCAGTAACTGCACCCTTCATCAAAACTCTTGAACAATTTTGAAGAATTGCCACTCTAAGAATATTTTTAAATTTTCTGGAAGATTTAAATTAAATTTAAAATTGAAAAAATAATAAATTAAGAACAAAGATGCAACTTCTATTGATTACTATTCTTTCGTGAAACTTTAGAGGTAGTACATAAATCTCTCTGTGTCTTGAGGGCCTTAGAAGGTCTTCGTTCTACAGTCTACGAAACTTCTTTGATAATTTTAATAACTTCTCTTTCCAGTTGACGGAGTACCCGGCGTTGTAATTAGTTGGTGAAGAACACACTCGGCGGTTTAATAAAATCCTGAGTGCAACTAACGGAATTGACTTCTTTAGAGTTCTCCTGCTGCTTAACAGGCATAAAAATCACTGAATTAATTGAACTCTTATGTTAACTAGGCTAATTCAAATCAATTCATCTAGTTTCCACGAGCAGATGCACTTACATTACGAAAGAAAGAAGATTAGAAATGATAATGTTCACATGCCAAACTGGCGGCCAAAATTGCATTTTGGTTTAATTGTGCTTAAGAGTTAATTGAGGAAAAGTTCATTATGTGAATGAATTAATTGAGGTTGTAATCACTATTCAGTGAAAGATTTAAAATTATTTTGGCGAACACGGTTTTGTTAGCATGTTTTGAGACAAGGAACTTTGATGTTAAATGCTTTACTCCTTATTAAATTTTTTAAATTATATATTCGGTGTATAGTCCTTTCAAATTCATACTATTGTCTAATTATATAAAATTATATTAATCACTCGGAACTTATACAAATCTTTGGGTCAATGAAATTATAAAAGTCGATGCGGGTATCGAAGTGATACCTGATTTTCGGAGCACATATTCAACACGTTGTATTAATCGACAGGAAACTCTGCCTTCTGAGGTTTGTAAGTTCCAGGGATTATTTCTTAGCTATATGTATTACTTCTTGAGTTTATCTCTGCCTACAAGAGAGCATTCTTCAATTTCATCACATTCACCTAGCGTTGGAAAACTGTGACTGATGAGTGATGTCCATAACTATTCTCCAGTTTACTTGATTTTTCACAATGTCCTCTGCATTTATAAAGAGTAAAAATTTGTATGCTTTTGAGAGCTCACTTTAATCAAAGTATTTCGTATCTTACCTCGTAGCAGTCTTGACGGATTCTCTCGCTATGTTGCGCTGCCCTTACATTTGTGCCGCGGGACGCTGGCGCTTTAGTCTTTACAGAGGCATGTGCATCGTACCTCAATGATTTGAGCCCTCGTAGGGCCTGAGTCCAATCAGTGAAGGTCCCAACATAAAACTCGTGACAGTTTAGTTCCAGTGTCATAGCACGGTCGCGAAGCCTTCGATGAGCATAAACTGAAGTTTTTTCTGAACTTCCCTCTTAAAAGGTTTCCTTCTTGACAAGGTAAAAAGGTTCGGGTGTATCATTTACAGCAAGCCTATTTTTAATTTTATAACAAATGCCACAACGTTTTCATACAATGAATTATTCAAGGCCTAACGTAATTACGTTGCTTCTGTTGAATAAATCGCTAAAAATTCCTTTCTGCTTGAAATTACCCCATTTTTGTTGTTAACAACAGCCTCTTTTAACGCCAGTTGCAGGGAGATATGAGACACCTACGCGTATGTTTCCAAGACATCAAGTGCTACCTCATGCCGCACCCTGGTCGAAATACGTTGAAAAAGGAATTCAATGGAAAGCTTGTAGGTAAGTTTTAATGCACAATATTACAAGACTGCCATACTCACAGGTGGAGGAAGGGAGAAAACTGCTAGGCTTGAGCTGCTACATAATTTTGCACACAAGTATGCTGCTTTCATTTTGTACATTATTGCAGAGTGAAGTATGTCATCACAATTTATACATATCTGTCAAGTTATTTTGTCTGACTTAAGTTTTAAAGCTGGTAAAGCTTTAAATTTAATGGCGGAGCCAGATTATCCTTGAATACTATTTAGACCACAGCGAGTTTGCAACTAAAACAAAGAAGCAGACGGACAAATGATGTTAAGTTCTTAAGATTCACTTCTCTTTACGGCAACTCTGCCATGAAATATTGATATTTTCAGCATCACTGATACGGACTGGCTTATCTTACAGCCTTGCTATTTAGTTTAGGAAAAGGAACCCGGGAATTTTCTCTTATCTAAATTCTTATCAACGTGGCAGAAAGACGGACCAACCAACCAGGCAAGCAACATCTGTGTATTAGTGTCTAGCGGAATACTCATTATTTGTTGCGATTTTCATTCAGTTTCGATTAATAGTAACTCTTTTCTCATACTTTGTCTTCATACACGAGCTTCATTATAAAGTACAATGTAATCATTTAGTTTCTGCATAGATGTAGAGTAGCTCATGAATCATATAGTGGCATTTGTTTCTGGCATAAGTTTAAAATTTAGTTTTGATACTTGATGTCGCCAAAGTGATGCTAATATATTTAAATTTATAAGTGGGTTAATAGGTGCATTATCAAAAGCTCCTCTA
Organism: Orchestia grillus; assembly: GCA_014899125.1. Taxonomy (NCBI): domain Eukaryota; kingdom Metazoa; phylum Arthropoda; class Malacostraca; order Amphipoda; family Talitridae; genus Orchestia; species Orchestia grillus. The sequence goes on along the minus strand of VOMN01106950.1, from coordinate 7,884 downwards.
TACTCATAAGAACCCGTATTTTGTGATACATGCTTCTTTACTACTATTCTGCCCAACATTTAATTACTAACAAGTAATGGTTGTTGCGAGGATAGAAACTTTATGATGAGAATTGGGATGACCTTTGCTAGCACACCCAGGTTATCAGCTGCGCCAATCCTTTCTGATAGTAAGTAGTCCTTGGGTTAGTACGTAATGGGGTCGTTGTGGTGTCGTACAGCAACACATGATCAAAAATGGGCGATACGTAAGGGGCGATAGCAAGACGTGGCGGAGGAGGTCTCGCTATCAGCCGGCGCAGGCAGGCTGAAGCTTGGTTTACAGCAGAGGTTCCCAACCTTTTTGTCGCCCCGCACCGTAAAAGAAATTTCATTCGAACCTCCCACCCCCTGAAATTCATATTTTGGTTAAGGATAAATTATGTGAATTACGAATAACATAACTCTATGATGCGGTACATAAAGCCCCGGCAACACAGGTTATCTGAACCTTTCTGGCACCTCCTGAAATTCATATTTTGCTCAAGGATAAATAATGTGAATTACGAATAACATGATTCTATAATGCGGTGTATAAAGCCATGGCTACACAGGTTATCTAAACCTTTCTCGGACCTCCTGGAATATCGTGTCGCACCCTCGTGTTGGGAGCACCCCAGCCTGGGAACCCGTGGACTTTACAAGATGGGTTACACATTTGCATATCTACAATAACATCTCACGTGGTGCGTCGATGTAGACTCTTACGAGTCGAGTGATGCTATAGTAATGCGTCACATCTTGCCTAGTGCTCAGTCCTTCAGTATAAAAGATTAATTATGTAATGCATGCGCGGAGGCAAAGCACAACTTTTCGCACCAAGTCCGGAGTTCAAGTATCTCGCATAAGTGTCGAGGGTAGTTCGCTTGGTGGCTGAAGGCGCATAGCATTACATTCTTTAAATGACCTGTGACGGGAACAAACCAGGTCTATGCGAGGTCTTATTTCTAAATAGCCATGAAATTTGATTTCAGAATAAAACGAGTTCAGACATAAAATTTATGTAAATAAAATTCCTATAGAATATCGATGGAAGATTCTATACATAGAAGAAAATATGATGAAAGAACAATCGGTGAGTGCGGGATTGGGTAATGCTCTCTCGACAGAAAGTCGTACGATGCTCGATGGGTGGGATTGGGTGATGCTCCTTCGACAGGAAGTCGTACATACGATGCTCGATGTGTGTGATTGGGTGATGCTCCCTCGACAGGAAGTCGTACGATGTTCGATGTGTACGGGCAGACGCTGCCGCTTAACCGTCAGGGAGCGTCAAGATTTTAGCGACTTTTCTTCTGGGCGATATTGGTGGCTCCCGCTCCTCTTTTTTAATTGAACATGTTTCAACTTCATGTTTAACTACATGTCAGGGTGGAGACATTATCCGGTGTTTAAGTATATGGGTCTTTGACGAGTATTAAGAATGGACTAAAGTTAAAAGCGTTTGGCTAACTCACATCGAAAAGGATTATTTAACCCTTTCTCGAGTTTGTTAATAATTGAGAAACCTTTAATTCAATTTTTCTGTTGTATATTGTTTCATTTAAGAATATTTTGTCAATTTGTAATATTATTTTGCTATTTTGATGCTACCTAATTATGGGATATACATGCAAAATCTCTAGATCCCGTCGAATCACCTGGGTTGCCTCGTCCCACTCGTCACCTAGACTTGTCAAACTAAACTTAATTATGACAGATTAAAAAATTGGGTTCCCCTGTTCTAGAGTATGATGTGAAAAACGAGGATTGATCTAACTGTTAATATGTATTTATCAATTTCCAGAGTTGAGTGGGAAAATTGGGTTCCCCTGTTCTAGAGTATGATGTGAAAACGAGGATTGGTTTAACTGCTAATATATATTTCTCAATTTCCAGAGTTGGGTGAGAGCTTCTTAGACCAACTAGAATTGCTGCCTTCCCAACTGTTGGCCCCAAAAAATCTCCTGACGAAACAGGTCGGTGGTGAGGTGGTCACTGCCCGGTACCTCTGCGAGTCCTTCCAAGGCTTCTTTGATGACATCAACAATACGGATTGGATGGTCCCCTCCAACGTCGTCAAGGTTAGTTATAATTTAACGGTTCCAAATTGGGAATTTTGAAAATCATTGAGAAATCATTTTCTTCAGAAATTTATTCTAGTATTTTTACGGGTAATTTCTACCGAACGCATTTCACGTTCCTGTTTACTCTTTCCTCTCCCATACATTCTCTAATCTCAACGTTATTTTCCGCATATTGGGTCGTACAAACATATACTATTGTTAATCATTCTTTATTTTAATATTTTAGCCACACTTCTGCTGACATAGCCCATGACAAACAAACGAATAATCACTGGATAACAGCTATATAAATTTGCCTCCGTTGCTATAAGAACGGGAACGAGTGGTTTATTTTTTAATGACCGCTTTACTAATTTGCTTCGGCTGCTTGCATCATCTTTTTATCCACAGAGAGTTTAACTAAAGTGTTTATGCCGTGATTTATCCTTTTGACCACAGCTTCGCTAATATTCAGATATTCAGATAGATCGAGATCGTGGTTCTAACGAATTAAGTTTCTATTATTTACTTCTCAGTTACATGGGAATATGATAAAAGCTTTTATTAAAACGAAGAAAAAAACACAGATATGTGCTAATTATCATCGACGGAAATTCACTGTTTGATGTTCTGTGTACAGTTCCTTAGTATCTGTGGAGCCATGTTTCTCGTAATAGCTTAATATTAAGAGCTTTGTCTTAAGAAGTATATATGTTGAATTATGATGTATTTTGTATGTAAATATAATACTAATTGAGGGGAGGGCTCTTGAGAGCGAGCTCAAATTATCGTTCAAGCTGTTGATGAGCTTATGCATGAGGTGCCAGATGCCTAGACGTATTGGCTTAATTTATGCATGAGGCTCCAGTAGGATCCCTTTTCTGATTGGTGTCTGACGGCATGGGATCCCGTGTCTGATTGGTGTCTGACTGGATGGGATCCCGTGTCTGATTGGTGTCTGACAGCATGGGATCCCGTGTCTGATTGGTGTCTGACGGCATGGGATCCCGTGTCTGATTGGTGTCTGACGGCATGGGATCCCGTGTCTGATTGGTGTCTGACGGCATGGGATCCCGTGTCTGATTGGTGTCTGATGGCATGAGACTTGGGCAGAAATCCAGGAATGTGCCACGTGGCACGTTCCTGTTGCCATGTTCAATTGTAATTCTTCGCCTTCCTCGCTCCTCAAATTCAAAGGATGTGACGCTGCGACCTCTGCTGCACAGGCTTTATACGTCAAAAACGTGCCTTACGTTCAGTGTCGGTTCAGTGTAGGGTTTGTGTCACGTATTTCATAGGAGTACCATTTAACACGTTCACTCCGATTCTCCACACTTGTAAAATTACATGCCGACAAATATCTCTACTGTGAATTTAAAAATGAAGGATTTTGGTTTCACAAATTTGGTTACTCTATTAATTTTATTTCTAATCCGAACTAGCTTATTCGATTGATGAACACAAATTTGAAGAAAACTCGAAAATTTGTATTCATGCATGATAGTGCTTTGGCCACATTAGGTTAGGTTAGATGATCGCGTGTACCATATATGACCCACTTCGGAGTCAACGTGTTAAGAAGTATAATGTTTTATCAGAGCCTGGAGCGAGCGACCGTGCGAGCTTCGAATGAAGTCAGCAGAAGGGCTCCCCCTGGAGCTGTAGGCACCAACCTCGACTTAGGTTCGGTGTTGGCAAGTAAGCTCGTTGTTCTACTATACATATGCCGCTAAGTATTAAGTATTTCTAAAGTAGCCTAAAATTATATGTATAACATTTTTGTTCACTTTTGTAGGGTTATTCTTGAAAAATAATACAAGGACCAAAAAATGATTGTATACGTATTTATGTACTTTACTTCCGTAAACGAAACATACTAAAAACGAGTCGGTACAGTGTTTCAAAATTTCAGTATTGCATCTCAATCATTTAGGGTTGAGAGATCTACTGGTACGTTCAGGGTGGGCCACAAAAACAGACATTTTTATGGGACTTACGTAAAGTCGTTGCTTGAATCAGTTTGATTAATTAATTACACCATTTTGGATATAAAGTATAAATCAGAATAGATGGATATTACTCCTTCAAGTATTACTGAATTACAAATGAATTTGTGCTACTTGATTTAATGAAAAGATTTGATAGTATTTTCCTTCCTTTTGCTCCACTTTTCATCAATGAGTACCCAATTGTAACGAGATCGCATTTTTGCCTCACCCTGTATATTTACATTGACTATTAAGTTATTAACGAGTTGACAAGCTGTCTGGAGAATTTCAAACATTCTTTATCCATTCATATTCACTCGATGAAATTAAATGAGATGTTCCCAAAATGTTTGCAAAGATGTATGCGAATGAGTGCGACACTCAATGCTCAGCCTCGGAAGCCAAGGCCAGCTGGGCAAGATCCACCGCCCAGCATTGTGCCGCGCACCAGCGGGGTCCCATTTTTCCACTACTATGAACCGAAACACTGAAATTTAAAATGCTTCGTAGGATATTGCAACGCATGCGTGCAATCAAAATCTATGCTAAATCAGAACCATATCAGAACTATAAGCATGAACTAATAAGTGATAGTGAAGGTATGTAGTTATACAAGATATATGGTCTTGTTTTAAATGTTAGATAAGACACTGGTACATGGAACCATTCGATTCATGTACTTCATTCGTCTTAAATTCTACGTAATACATTAAATATAGCCCACTCCCTGTTTTCGTTGGTTCTAAATTGACGTTCATTTTCACACACCTTTCGCTTGAGAAAGCTCCACAAGTTTTCAATCGTGTTCATGTCTGGAGAATTGGCCGGTCAGCCCGTTATCCGACGTCCACAGAAGCCTCATTCTTTCAGGAACTTCGTCAGTTTCGGAGCTGCATGCCATGGAGCATTATTTTTCATAACTATCGTTATTCTTCAAGAGGTTATCCTATGTTTCTTTAAGAGCCAGGGTTCGGGATGCTCTTTCAGGAAGGCTTTGTAAGCATTTCGAGTCATTTTTATAACATTAGGTACTCTCCGAGGACCAACAGATACACTTATAATAATCCGAGCCCAAATCATAACATCTCCTTCTCCTTAAGATAACAACTGCTGGATGTATCGGGGTAGAAGTGTTATTAATTTGTGATATAATCATTCAGGAAATGGCAGGTAATTAGGTTGGCCAGCTAAGTTCCCAGACATGAACCCAATAGAAAAGATGTTTGACCACCGAAAATGACATGTTAGACAACGAGAAGATCGTCCAAGTATATACTGGTACCGACGTATGAGTGGTTAATGCAAGAGTGGTTTGAATTCGACCAGGTGTGCATCAGGACACTTGTAGACTCAATATACCGGGCAGAATTTTCACCATCATTCGTAATCGTGGAGGTTCTACGCCATATTAGTAACAGGTGATTAATTTATTGTCCTATGAGCTTAGTTTCCATCAACTTTATTTCTTCATTACTGATATATAAATGTATATATACGATTTTGTGTACATACATATATACACTCGTATAAAATTCAAGTGTTTGAGTGTTATAGACATGGAATGTATGTGTATACTTATGTACTATATATTAAATATAATGTAAAATAATATATGGAGTACACACCACTATCTTCATAAATTGTTTTTAATTCTCTTTCAATTCATTCAGAATTCAATTTCCCAACCCAACAGATATTGGCAGGATAATGGCAAATTAGTGTTATCTTTATGCATTTTCCATAGACAGTACATATGTTCTTACCATATTTTTGTTCTAAAGATATGTAGAAAGAAAAATATACCTACATATGTTTGACAGAGTTGCTCGATGGTTGCTTACATGTAGCCAAATATTATTCAAATATGCAGGGTCAAAATAAATATTTGTCGCAACATAAATATTCGCAGTAAATGTATTTCATGTTTATTAATCTATGTTTACAGTATATGTATGATTGACATTTAAGTAAGACTTTCACGCGTTAAATTTATGTAAAAATTAATGTAAGTAGTGCAATATATGTATTTTCAGTGTAAAGGATTTTGATTTCCATTTTGATGAACTTTCCATCTTGAGAAACTTCATTTTAATATTGAGGGACAAGAAATGCATTTGGAAGAACTTTATTTCCATTTAGTGGAAATTGAATTTTATTTAGAAGAAATAAACCTTAAAATCGTGCGGAACGTTATTGATTTCCCCTTGTCATGTTTATCAGTAAATTTTAAACAAACAGTTTTTCAAGTGGGATGTATTGAATTTCCCGCGTTTCTACTCATGTAAGTGAGAAGCTGCTTTAATTTATCTTAGGTTTCCCTTCGGTGTTTACTCTCCTATCCCCTACTTAGCTTGTTATCGTTTTCCTTCTTCCCACGCTAGGAACTTTGCCCTTCTTTGCTTGTTATCGTTTTCCTTCTCCCAATGCAAGGAACTTTGCCCTTCTTTGCTTGTTATCGTTTTCCTTCTTCCAATGCAAGGAACTTTGCCCTTCTTTGCTAGTTATTGTTTCCCTTCTTCCCACGCAAGGTCCTTTCAACATCGTACTATTATCATACCAGATGCGTTCAACTTAGTCATTTTATTTTGCAAAGAACTGTCATGATCCGAATTATGAAGTTTAACTTTAATAATGCCCAACATGGCAGTTACCTAACTCGCTTTGAGTTCTGTTACGAGTCACAGATTATGATTAAGATTCATAATTCAGGATTTATTTAACCGTGTAATTAAATTTTCATTGTTTTATGAAGGAAGAATGGGAATCTTGTTGGACACTGATAAACTTTATTTCTACTTTTGTTTTATGTATTCAAGTTGTCTTAGTTACCACTGTAGAAACTGCCGTGGTTGAAGTAATCTGTTGTAAAATAATAATTCCTTTGTTGCAGATCACCTGGCAAATCATGACTCCGATCCTCGCCGTACCTCCACGGTGCAGCGCTTCAACTTCGGCCAGAACTGTGTCGTGAACTTCAATATTGGGGGCACGGTCAACCAAGAAATTCACAAGGAACAAATTTCCGTACAACCTCACATAGAACACTCGATAATCGCAGGCAGGGATATTACTAGCACTCGAGACAGTCACAACAGCTACAGTCAAAACAACGCAAGGGCATACAAGACTTCGGTAGATACCGAATTGTCTGTGGTAGGTAGTAAATGTTGTCTTCAATGACGAGCGTGCTGGAGGCGAGATGCAGATAGGTCTGCGATGTTGGGGGAGAAGAATGTGTTGTTACAGAAATCCTGATTGGTTACATAATTTCTGAATTTGTTGTACAATTCAGGTGAAATTTTTCCTTCGTGTAGTAGTATGAGATATGCTTGGTGCTTCTAGATATTGATTTTATATCTCAAGTGATCCAAGCTTTCTGCTATCCTTGGGTGTGATAATAGGACTAATAATTGGACAACATTTATTGTACTTACCGTTTATGAGGGCGGTCAATTTTACCATAGCATTATTAATATTAATTTTATTTGCGACGGACGAGCCGGCATGTTTCATCTATTTATCTATCTATCTAGCTATCTTCACTTTTTTACTTTCAAATTAAAATCAGTAAAGTTCAAATTAAAATATGTAAAGTTCAAATTAAAATATGAAAAGTTCAAATTAAAATAAGTAAAATACAATCGTTTATTTATGTACATAATAAATGAACATTAGCATTAACATAAATATAATACAACAATAATATAAATAACACATACATTAAATAGTGTAGGCATCACTCGTCAATCTTTATTTATCACTCGTCAACTTACATACATATATTTATATCACTTTTTTAACGGTTCAAACAAA
>VOMN01106939.1:0-16449 GCA_014899125.1 Orchestia grillus | reverse complement strand
CAGTTGCACGGTGGCCAAGCCTGTATAGAGTACGCTGTGTATCCAATATATTGTAATGCCCTTTGGTCCAATCACACGTAAACCACAATTTCCCGATCGAGAGCAGCTTAGAAAAACATTTTAAGGCACATGCTTAGTATCTTCCAATTCCTCAGCTCTTCGAGCCATCTCGCATCTTGGGATGCTTGCTAGTCTCCCTGGAAGGACCAGGGAGAAAATGTGCTTACAGCCTCGAGTAGAGAATCGCAGGTATCGATAACGTTTTTCTGAAGGTAATTAGAAATTCTGGCATATACCGATATTTTCCTATCATAATGAGATGGGTAAGAATATCTTAATATGCAAACAAGATGGTATACCTATGAATAAACATATTTATAATATTCAGATCCTTCAAATTATATCTTATTCTTCGTTCATGTCTATGGAATTTGTATCTTAAAACTACGATGTTCTATACCTCATATACTTCCTCTAAATATCCTACAAATTCAAACTTGAGTCATATATACATGTGGATTTATGTACGCTGGCATGTACTTTTAAGGTAAGGTTATTTTCATTTTTTATATCAGAATTTACGTTATGACCAGAGTAATATGAGTGGTCACTATGTACTTCACTTAAAAGAGTTCTGCGCATGCGTCCGGGTGTAAGTGAAATAAACTTACTCCATTCAACGTCCTTGCTACACACTTTTTGTTTGCAAAGCACAAAAAACATTCTTCGACTTGACAGTCACTTTAAATACTAATTGAAATTCAATAGAGACAGCTTCTCTTCATCATTATTTTTTCTCTTTGTTATTCTCTCCTACATTCTTTTGATAAAATCAAGACACTTTCATATAATCCTAGCGTGATTGAATATATAGATTTAGCGAACAAAATAAGTGATAATCGTTATGCTACCACATGATTCTATTGCGCGAGTAACGCAAAACTCGATCAGTTTCGAAATTTATGACAACGTACAAATTGACAGTTTGATCCTTACTTTCTAGCTCCGTTTACCGATAGGAATCGTAAATTGTCTTCATAGTAATCGCCTGCGAACTGCTCGTTCTTCCAAGGTTAGCAAAAATAATCAACGAAATTATATTTGGGAGAAACATCATGAAAAAATGCCACAACGTCGAAGTAAGAAAGAAAACCAGCCGAAACATCATCGCAAGAAATGGGGAACCACATTTATGCAAGATTCTTTGATTTCCGAGAAGCAAAATTTTTTCGAAATACGTGTGTGCTTGTAAGTGAAACCAAGGATGTTGCACTTATCGTAGAAAATAGTTTTCTGCAGAGGAAATTTTCTCAATCCAACCATTGGAATGATGCTGTGCTGTGAAAACGCCTCAGAAGCGTTCACGGTAACCGGTGGTATCAGCCAAGGAACGTCCTGACGGAGCTTTCATTGCCCACATGTTATTCAGAGGCAGGGCGTGAGAGTGGAATCTCCCCCCATGCAATCGATCAGGCAGCTTACCTGAGAGCTGTCACGTCATTCGCTCACGGGTAACGTTATCGATGGCAAAATGCAGCTAAGTCTAGTATCGGAAAGAGACAATTGACTGACTCATGGTGTGCCTGAATATTCCTGGGAAATGGGACATCCACGTGAGATTGCTCTTCGCCCAATTAGAGTAATTTACTCAACACTTGTGTAACTTTATAAATATCTATTTTATAACATTAATGATTATTTTGAGTAAATTGAAATAGTAATGCAATTTAATGCGGAGGGACAATGGCTGGAGTAAAATCCAGTATATTGTAGAAGATAGTGATGGTCCTCTGGAAATCTGGAGGCTACAGCAACTATCATCGGTAGGCATTAAAAACTCGAGGCAGTGCGTTATACAACAGAAAAGACTCACGAAGCTGATAATATTCTTTGGTGCAGTATTTGAGAGGTTCCTCTCTCCCGCATAATCTTCAATAGATGAGTGAAAACAGTACAAAAAATGTTTCATGACGAATAAGTTTACGAATGAGTTAAATCAGGACGAATACGTCAAAGAAGAACGTACACATCTGTTGAGAAGCCGTTTGACCTAACTTCCAAACACGTTTACAAAATAATTTCAATCGCGAACAGCTCATTTTCGTGTTTTGGTTTGAGGGTTATGAGCCTCAAAAGTGTAGGGTACCAGGTCAGCTAATTTGTTGTTTCGGATTAATCAGATCAATGCTTACTTTACATGTGAGCCGTGTTACAGTTACTTGAAATTCTAAGTGAAAAAGAGAGAAACTTGATGAAATGAAACTATAAAATACACAAATTAAGGCTAAAATAGAAAAGCAGCCTTAAGTAATACAAATCTTTCAAGTCATTATTTTGAATGACTTTAATATTTTACTTACTGTTCCCTATTTTTTAAGGACAGCATGTCTCCTGTTATGCTAAAATTGTGTTAATTAAGTAAAACAAATTAAGTAAAATCGTAAATTAGTTGCACGAAAAAAATGATGTTTTTTGTGAATACAGGATGATGCTCTCACTATGCTTAGTTAAAAAAGAACCTAAAGATGTTTAGTACAGACTTTATTCATTTTGTGCCAAGAGCTGAAAGGGTTGTGGGCTTAACAAGGCAATCGTAAAATGCTTCACGGCTGTGATGATTTAATAACTTTCGTTGGTAATGAAAATGGTCGTATTAAGTTTCTAGCATTCGACAAATCGTTAGATCGCGTGACAAGCTTGGATTAAAGGGGTGCCACACCTCAAAAAAGCATGTGCATACTTTTTACATATCTAATTGTATTTGTTGATTCCCTTTCTGGCGTGGGTTGGACTCAAAATTCTCACGAGTCAGCACACCACATTCATTTTGCATTCTGAGGAACATCTCGCAGACGCTTTGCTGAATCTCTGCAGCGTTCACCGATTGCTCGAAGCTTTCGAATCTAACGCAGCGGATTACACCGTTTCTTTGCTTTGTTTTGAACTGAGGTATTTTCATAAGTTCAACCTCTCTTCTGATTCGATAACTTTTGCTTGAATATTTTAAAGCAAAATTCGTCTTGCAAGAAAAAAAAGCGTCTAATTGAAAAAAGGCGTTACGGAATGCCTCAGTTTCTTTTGTTACAAGAATATAGAAACAAAGTTAAAGATAAATAATTTTCGCGCCGACTTCACCATTGTTTTTCTCAAATATTGGGCATATTATGTAGTTATAAGAAATTCCGCGAGCGTGATCAGTATGACTTCACCTATAGAATTGAATGGACTCGAACTCGTTGATTTCAGTTGAAAATGATATGCGAACTCCGCGAAAGATTGCGATCTTATGTGAATGAAAATGGTCAGCTGGCTTGCTAGTCTTGAAATTCGATGAGGAAGGACAGAAGTCGAATCATTGACAAATACCATTGTTAAGTTGAAGCATTCCTGGGCAATGAATTTTTGAGGTATAAATTTAAATTGGTAACAGCGGCTGTCGACATATGTCGACGTCTCGGCAGTTGCATTCGCGCGGTCTCTGTCGGTTATACAGACCGTGTAAATGAACCGCCGGCAGCCTGGGAAGCGAACAGTAACCCTTTACCACCGACATAAGTTTCAAAATTCAATGTCATATAGATGCTCTTACATAGTTTTACGTAAGAGGCTAAATGCGGCCTTATTGAATACAAATACTCGAGGATGCACTTATTTTTTCGTACATAGTTAAATTCAGCCTTCTGCGCACGAAATAATCTAGCTGGTAAAGGATTAAACGGCGACTTTGAAGGGAGCAAGATCTGGTGGCAGAACGCCCTTGCACCGGTTCGTATCGTGCGCAGATGTCGTAGTACAGCAATGATGAATCCTCAAAAAATATTCGGTATAGAAGACATAGTCATTTTGTAACAATTAAATACCATTTTCGTAAGTTTTCATTTGCTATCTATCATGTGTCACAAAATATGCGGCTTGTAGCCTCTCCCAGCAGCCGCTTTAATTTAGCGTACCAACTACGCTGATCTCAACTGAACGTTTTCTAAGTATGCGGCCGGGAAGACTCAAGCCTCACTCGAGGAACAGTTCTTCCGCGAACCGTTCCTCTGAAACGGTCTCAAAAAAGAGTTCTTTAAAATTGCATCTAAAATCAACTCTCTATAATTTTTTATTAATTGTCACCGTCGCATCATATATGCTGAGTTCTCGAAGTAATCTTACATATTTCTTAAACTGATCAAATCTTTCTGTTCTAACTCTCTGCTGTCTCGAACTTTGTATTCTTCATTTTGCAGAAATTCTTGCTGTTACCCAAAAATGATTGCGTGTTCCCATTTGCATACATCTTCCATCAAAAATAGAATAAACTATGATCTATAGCTTTCTCATTCACGAAACGGATAATATATTGAAGTCGTATCAACAATTCGTTTTTTTCTTTATTTACGGAGTGAGTGAATATGTTTCAGTACATGTAGATTCGTTACCACCAATTCAGAGACAAAGTCCTCATATTTTCTTTTAAGCCCACCTAAATCTTTTTTTTAGCGAAAATTCTCATCATTCAATTTTTTTACATCCATATGTGATACAATTTTCTTGAAGCCCAATATCTTCTCATTTCTGTCATCACCCGACAGCACTGTAAGTTATTTAACTTTCAATCTCAGGACAAAAATCGCCCTTCACCACCACCTGCTGATCTATTCGCAACCTCGCCCCGTCCAAGCAGCATACTCACCCCATAATTTTATAACAGCAATTATACCCGCACAAGATAACAAAATTACTTCCATTCCATTTTGACGCTTTGTAATATGGGGAACTATATATTTTTGATAGTTTCTACGGTTATTTGAGCACTAGCACAGGCACGCAATTATAAGATGATTTTAATAGCGAAAAACCGGCTGCATCAATTGAAAAAGCACCTCAGTAGGCAGAACTTACACCGATGTCGCTGACGAACTCAGTACAAATATACTACACCAATTCCTACGCAACAGGTACAACAACTTAATTTGGATCAATTTAACTACCACTCACCGAGAAACTGATCAAAATAACAGAATAGTATGTATCAAACGAGCGTTTAATTCCTACGTTTTCAGTGATACCTCAGTGAAAAATATTGTACATTTTTGATTTGAGATATTTTCGCTGGTATTTCTGATCGTTCTCGCAATGCTTTGAAACAAATATCCAAATTGCGATCATTTAGAACGTCAACTGTGGTGCGCTCATTACTCTTCTATCAGTCAGCTTCACATAGTCTATCGTGGGCTGGAATTTTCGGGCCAACCATTGAGAAATTTTCGTTTTAAATTTGAAGAATTACAAAGCCGTTAACTAGTTGATCAAATACAATGTGGGCTTATAATGCATCGAAAAATAAAGAGCTTGTGATCATTTGGTCGGATGATGAAAGGGAAATGAGCGAGTGATAAACGAAGAGCTGATAAACTAATCCAATTTACCCTTAGATTGCAACGTTCCTCTCGTTAAATCATCAACCTGTCTGGTACCATGATCACCAACTGACGGTCAATGAAAGATTGCAAATTATTTTTATACAGCGCATGTGAAGGGCTTAGCTTACCATGAAATCTGCGGAAAAACTGTTGATGTATCACTTCCTACCAGAAAAACACCATCATTTTATTTTCATTAAAATGAAAAATAGTATTTACCAGGTTTTGTTGAGTTACATTTGACGAGTAGCAGTCATTAATTTTTTAAGTCATACTTTTTATGGTAGAATCTAAATTTATTTGAGCACGTTTTATATCCGATGGGTCAAACTTTCATCATCAATTCATAGAGGAGCATACTTCTAAATATTAAACTTCAATGGAAACTTTCGATTCCTTTTGCTGATTCTTGAGTGGTTCTAGAGACTGTGAAAATAGCCTAATATCATCAAGAAATGGCAAGAAATCTAAATAAAGATCAAATAAATGAAGAGAAAAACGAACGGCTCTTATTAAACTTTTGGTAGTTAAATACGACTTAAGTTCCAGCTCTAGAGCCCTCCACCGCCTGGAATCTGACCCGTGTCGCGAATACATTCGTTTCTGTAAACGAAAGCAGGAGAAGCCTTTCGCTATAGTTAATGACAAACATGATGAGCCCTTTGGTTAGATACTGAAGATTTATGTTTTATCCAGAAATAATTCATTAAATTTTCAAGGTCATCTCCTAATAGCCATTAAAGTATAAGCTGTTTGCCTACACGGGGTAGTTATGTATATTTATGCCAGGAAACCTTCAGCAAACCCCTGATAGGCAGTCAGGGTGGGGCTGGAATTTCAAAAACTACGTGTCCAGGCTCCGGTCCAATCCTTGTACGAGGATTACTAATTAGCCATCTGAGACCTCGGTGCTGCATGTACCCCAGAGTTGTGCCATCCGGGACAACAGTCCACAAATCTTCATTAAAAGGCGACCCCTAGAGTAACGCCGAACTGGATGCCAGAGCAGGATCCAGTGATGTTCTGCTCGTCGCTCACAAGAAGACATAACAGGAGCTGACTATGGCCTACTGATGAAAACCAATCGCTTCTCGAATAAGCTCCAATCGATGTCATGGAGAAACTATGAATGTTTCCACTATTTCAAGATAGAATTAACCATAGATAAAATTTCGTATGCCCTCTTGCAGCTCCACAGTAACTGGTCCAGAGTAAAGATGCTCTTATGGGTTCAAAGATTTAAGGTCTGATCCTGCCCCACAGATAGAAATATATAAATATACATATATATATAGATTAAAAGATGCTTCCGGCTACGAATAGTTACAATACACTAACATTACGAGGGAGAAAAGATTTCTGATTGAAGGTGTAATTGAAGTAGCAAGAGTTCAAATACCTGTTTGACCTACGCAAAATGTTATAGCCATACCTCCCTACTTTTAATACTTTCAGGGGTTCATCACAATAACAGAAGAACTTTTAGGTAAATGTTCCAAGGAACTAATATGCTGTGAATATTTATCCTAAATTAATATTTATGGCTATTTTATTTCAGAAAGGTTAATTTATCACATTTATCTTCATTCCTTTCTTCAGATCCCTGAATTTAAATGTTGTTTTATGACGTGTCATAACAGAGTTCGACAAAAGGTAAATTTCTAGAGCTCAATTTGAAGTGTATAAGAATTAATTTGCATGAAAAATTTCCAACTCACAACCGACAAGTAAAAGATGCCGATGCGTGTTCTACCGCATCGATGCGAAAAATCTAGGAGAAGCCCCTATAAAGTAAGCGGAGTTAAATGAACAGCTGGCTCGGTTTCAAATGAAACTGTGCGCCGTGAGATCAATGAAAACTAATTATTGAAGAGCAGCCGTTAGGAAACGTGTTCTTTTTCGACGAAGCATTTAGGAGAGACTTGACTGGTTAATAGATAACAAGGGCTGGTGGAGAGACCAATGGAAGCGATTGTAATATCATCTGACGCCATCAGCTTTCCCCGTTCTTTCAGTGCAGGATGAGTTGTCGTGTGAAGGCAGCTATTTGATTCCAGCGATTTGGCCTTTTTCAAACTCGGTTAGGTGACACGCTTTTGCTCGAATTATAATGCAGAAAAACTGGAATGAATTAATGGAAAATAAATTAGCTTAATACAGGTACCTAGACAAAATTCAAACAATAAATATGAGCTCTGATAAGAGATTTGAAAAATAAGGGCTCACAGATATATTTTTTTTAAGTGGATTCTTCACAGTTTCTGTTATCGGTGTCGAGGGGTCCAGCCCTTATGTATTCTGTTGCAAATGGGGTAAAAAAGACGATTCCTGATAGGTTAACAAAATCAGAGATTAGTAGGCATAAGAACTGTAGAGTTCGTGGTAACCCTGAGTATCATATGTGCATATGCGCGTAACGCCACAACGTTTCCTCTCTTACCACACGTACAGGGTACAACATACGAGTATTCTGCTTTCCAGCGGTGCAGTCCTGAATAATTTAAGAGGATTGATATTGAAAGATGTTAGCGGAAAATAATGAGGGTTTTTCATCCGTCACCTGCTACAATTTTTGAATCCATTTGGGCTTTATACAGAGTATTTTTTATCTGTTATGTAATGAAGTCAGCAGTTCATTCTGGGAACCAAAGTATGGAAGATTACTTCATGAATCCGAGGAAAATAGTGTCGGAGCAGCTGTAACTCAAACTTTCTGCCGGAGGGCAAGTCAGCTTCTTCTCCGTATGCATAAGTTACATTTGCTCTCGTTCATTTTATCAAAAAACTCACGACGAGGAGAGCGGCCCTCTCCCCGAGTAGCTCTGACATAGTTTCTGTTTGGGGTTGGCAAATGTATGTGCAGCGATGCTACGTTGTTGATTTAAATACTCCATATATATTTTTTTCAGATCTGACTTCCGTGCGAACTCATTTCTTTAGGTAAAAAGAAGTTATTTTACAGTAGGCTGCCACCACCTACAGCAACACAGGTACTGTTATTTTTCAACGTATTATCGTTGGTTATATTAATGGGTCATTTACTATAGCCTGTCAAGGAGTCAAGGATTACTGAGTTGAAGTTTCAGTTTTCATATTTCACGTAATAATGGATTCATCGTGAAATTTCTTAAAGGAAATTTTAACGATGACTTTGGAAAGTCGTCCAGAACTTTTCAACGCTCACCCATAAATTAACTTTTTCAGTACGCAGGAAATGATGCACTGGGATGGTTCTTGTTTTAATCCCGTAACGTATTATTCCGAGATATTTCGTGGGGTGGATGTTGCATTCACACGGTCACTGTCGGTAACACCGANGTAACACCGACCGTGTGAATGCAACACCGGCCTTCTCGGGATAATGCGTTAAAGGGCTTATGCTTATGAATAAACCTTGTTCCAATTGAACATATTGTATTCACAATTCGGTCGAGCTAAGGACAGGGAAATATTAAATCTATTGATGACATTTAGAGAGTGATCGGCATTCAGTGAGAACATAATTGGGACATTGACGAATCACAGCTAGTTTTATTTATGAACACTGGAGGCACAAACTACACGCCATAAGACACTGAAAGAGAAGATGATTAAATAAAAACGACTAGGGGACAGTACGTAACTTTCGGTGATCCGCTGGGACAAAGAAGGTAAATTCAAATCCACTGCAAATAATATGTCACGTCCTTGACAGGACTTTAAGTCCCTGGGGACTTTTGGTAAGAACCCGCAATTGCGTATTCCGATTGACATCACGCGTGATACGCGGATGTGGACTCCTCATAGTCTGATTGTGAGGAATTTTAAATGAAGAATCACATCTTGAAGTGTGAACGGCCTCTCGATGATAAAATAAGTGCTCACCGGCTGAGCACATCACGCATAACGTCCACAGACCGCGTCCCTGCTACGCCGCCACGAGTGACCAATCCTCAAGGCGTCACCAAGCGGGCGTCGCCCGTTGCCCACAGTTAGGATTAACTCATTTACCGTATCGATACATTAACATCCAGATCTTTACGATCAATAACGATATCTTGATGCTAAAATAGGATGCAGTTAGCTGTCAAATTTGAAAGAAAGAAAGAAGGAAAGAAAGAAAGATAGAAAGAAAAGCGTTTATTTCGAAAATAGGTCACTTACAAAGTATACAACGTTCGATTTTTCTACAGAACTACGCAGAATATCTACTTTTACTGTTCGCAGGCTCAAATTCGATAGTGCAAGTCTTCTCACGTATAAAATTGGCTTAGCTCAACTGTTTGTTTCAAATGGAGTGCAAAATCTGCTCAAATAATAATTAATTTTTTACCGTGGAGCTATAATTCTTAGAGCGTTTCTTAGGCCGTAATGAATACCTAAGAAGTTGATAGTTTATATCATACCCATCCAATAGTTTCCTTTGTACCTAGAAAGGTTATGAATGTCTGTCTGCCCTATAATGCCTGAAGACCTAATGATCTGGTAAAAATCAGTTATCACAGTTGATCTACATGCACTATCTCCAGTTGAATGTTAAAGTTATTTTCCGTGTCAGGTTTAATATGGGGTGAAGGATCAGGCTTCTAATACTGAGAGTGTCCTGTACTGGTACCAGTGCAGTCACTGTGAGGGTATCTTTTCTGAAGAGACTTCTCGCCACGTTCAAGTGACGGAAAAGTAACACCATTGTTTTCAATTCAACGCACACCCGGGTCAAAGTTCTGCAACCGTTCAACGAAAAATGAACTATTTCTAGTTTAAGAGTTTGGATATCGATCGCCATTGTACCTTAGTATAATGAACTTATAACACAAAGCGCAATCCTGCGGCACATAACTAATGGTGGTAATTCTCGACAATGATAGAAGTAAAAGAACGAAAGAACAAAAATGCAGATAAAAACGAATAAAAATATGAACATTCAATGACCGGTGAACAAAGCTGGAGTGAATAATGTGATACAAAACGGTTAAGAAATAATAGAATTCCTTTGCTTGACTAGATAATTGCAATAATCTTCAACAATATAAAATAGGCGAAAATAGCAATCACTCTAATGACCAGTCAGCGATAACATCTCGCAACGTTGAATGCGCATGGAGCCCCAACGTTCTGCACACGTCTCTCGCTGCTATACAGCTGGAACAGAGGCCTGGAATTTTTTTTAGCTCACTGACTCGCTGAAGCAATGTTGTGTACGTATGTTTATTTGAAGTTTACCTCAATGAGTGTGCTGAGGCTTATTGATATTAGAATGCACTCTTTCTGTTACTGCCAACGTGCCTCTGAGCGAGAAGCGGCTCTTAATTTCCAGCGTTCATTGGTTTTATTGGTAAAGGCAACGGGACGAGTTAGAGAGTTCAAATAAGCAGCCAGTTACAATGAAAAGCGAACGAATTCAGCATTCGGCGTTGGGAATTTTCTTTAATAGTTTATCGAATTTAATTTTGAATACGAGTTTTCTTTCACAGGTATTCAAATTAGAATTTGTGGTATCTATATATACTTTCCAATTAGAAGTTGTTTTGATTAAAAATGGCTCAATTGGAATCGCGCGCACTAGCGCCTTCAGCAAAGTGCACCACAAATATTGAAATTGTCATCGAATCGTACGCGATGAACTTTGAAATAATCATCATGACTACAATGAGTTAATCTATGTAGGTTATATTAGACGATTTTCATCACACACAGCCGCCCTGCATGCAGTGAACATTGCAAAAATACGACGCATTAAAGCGCCAATATGTGATAATGCCGAATGATATGGGGGTCAGATGCTACTGTTATGCATTTTTACTTCTACTTTATTGTTCAATTAATCTTTTTTGCTCCCGAATAAATTCAGCGGCATTCACTAAGATCAAACATTTTTGAATAACTTGGGCAGCCAAACAGAAGAATTTGTGAACTTCGGCTGGCGTGCGCTCGCTAAGATAGCGTACGGAGGGCCTCAGCCTCACTTCAATACGCGGAAAGTAATCCCTAACACACACGAAGTCTGAGTTGACGCTGAAAGTTTCCACAAGCAGAGCCAACAAGCTCATCTCAGCCACGTTACAAGACGACGCTGGAAGTTTCCGGTTGACCGTGGAAGTTTCCGTAAGCAGACCCAACAAGCTCATCTCAGCAACGTAACAAGGATGACGTGGGAGGATGAACGTACGTATCCTCATTCTCCTCGTTATCTTACAATTGCACCTACGGCATATCGTGTGCTCTTCTACAGCAATGGTGGTTGAATGCCATTCTCTGTGAAGTGGAAGTGCCATGCAGTAGAGCCACCTCAGCTTGTGTTCGGTGCCACGGAGAGAAACATTTGCAGGACACATTTACAGATTCGAGCCATAGCTTACTCGGGTATTAACCAAATAATTTTGAAACTCTAAAGTTGATACCGACGTGTTTGAACCACGAACTGCTCGAACGACGCCGAAAATAATTGTCATTTTCGTTGAAGCACCGAAACCTGTGACAACCAAAATTTTTCTGAACTTATGAGAGAAATTCGAACTTTCTGACATGAAGTCCTGAAGAAATTTCATTATCTAACCAAAACCTGCAACTTAATTTTATGCTGCCTTATCGCGTCCTTAGGCATTATGAAGGGCTCACGATTGAAAATTCGTGTTTTTGTTAATTGAAACTCATCAAGGAAGAACTTAGGAATCATTATTCTTCAAGATTATCATCTGAGTCTTAGAAGTCTTTCAATTCACGTTCGTATTATTAGGGAGTTTGGAAAGTACCTCTGTTAATTTTTCGAAAGTACATTTTATTTTTGAGCAATACTGGACTTTTTTTCGCCAATGAGTTAGCGTTGAGCGCTTGGTGATATACTTTCAATAACATAGGTAACGATGGATGGTCCGTCAAAACGGGGATGTCAAATCCTGCACGTACTTCAAATGTTCCAAGGACTATAGAAGACTACGACCGGGCCTTGTTCTGGGGGAAGGTAGTTGTGTTTGGGGTACTGAGAGTTTGCGATGCGATGCTAATAAGTAACAATAGTCGTCCATGTTGAAGTTCAAGAGCAGCACCCTAGCGAAAACAGGAAGCGTTGATGCTGGTACGGAAGGTGTGGTCGAAATCTGAGGACAAGGGCGTAATTTCACTGAGAAGTTCTCGCAGCGCCGTTGTGAATGAACTAGTTAATTTCTGGCGTCGCGCGAATTTCGCTGAGTTCTTTAATTTCTGGTAAGTGATGCCGGAACATGAGTGAAGCCGTTAAAAATTATAATATTAATTTGCAATTCACGGAGATTGTTCACTTGTGTTTTTATTATTCAACGTGGGATGGTCCCAAATCGTATGCTCTTAGCTTCTGTTTGTAAGATTGCAACCGTACAAGATTCAGTAACAGAAGAATTTCAATTTTCTCCCATGTAAACAGGTTAATATAATTTGACCTGAAGTCAGTATTAATTGAGGTTGATCACCAATTTTAAATCTCCAAAATGACTAATTGCCGTCTTAAAATAATCCCAATTTAATCTAGGGACTCAAGAAATGGCAGACTGAACGTCTGACACTGTAATTGACATTATTGAACTGAGAATAGACATAGCGTCTACTAGGTCTAAGCAAGAATTTTAACTTCGAAATTCTAGCGTCGGGTGGTAAATGCTGTTTTTTTAGATGCAGCGTCAGTCGTAAACGCTTGCCAAAATATTTTTAATAAATGTAGTCTTTTTAGATGCAGCCTCAGTCGTAGCCACTCGCCAAAATGTTGTCAATAAATGTAGTCTTTTTAGTTGTTGCGTTAGTCGTAGCAATTTGCCAAAACGCTCTTATCAAACCAGTCGCGGAATAAACTGTCGCTGTTTGTGTGTTCAGATCATGGTCCTGTAATATTTGACATAAGAAGCCTCTGTACGCGTGTTACTTTGTTGAAGTTACGTAAATGAACTACAGGTTTGGGATTCCAATTTTTTCCCTGGGGTAAAAAAAGGATTACTATTTGTATATAACATCTTTGCTTTCATGCAGAAAGAACTACACATATTTTACCACGTACACTCCTTGTAAGCCAAAGCAATTTGGCATCGCGCCATCAAATAGTGAGTCCCGAGCCCATAAAAAATGTTTGATGCTTACAAAGCTACGTTTGCTCTGCTTGCCGAGCCTCGTCGTCTGACCTGAACCAACGACCGCGTGGCGCCTTCTTCAAATGATAGAAGATGTGGTGATCTGATGGTACTACATCGGGGCTGCCCGAAAAACGGGGAAATTACTCGCTGGAGGACCGAGGGTTTGGTTTTCTCCGACAGAAACCTCAATGAACTACGTGTTCTTCGATAGTGCATCCATACTTTTAACTCTATTGTATTGTGGCCATTATTCAAATACTCTGAACGAAATAGTGATGATGCAGGTCAAAAACGTCACGTCACCGTATTTTCTTTCGAAAGAAAAAACTACCTTTATTAAGTGTTTGATTCACCCAAGTAATTGCAACGATCAGTAATGGGGTGTTAAATTGTGTGAAGAGGCCGCGACGCCTCGCTCCACAATATCACCTCCAATTCGTCTAATGCCTCAAGGTAATGTCGACGCGTGCAGTAGTGCTTAGTACGCGTGCTAACTTCTTTGGTTTCTTTTAGAGTTATACATGTGTGATTGAGTCCTTGGGTTAATCCCAGAGCATCTCGTTCCAAAGCTATCTAACAGTGATCTGTTTCAGGACGAGCATTACATCGTCGACGTTTCTTCTTTTGCGTTAGAACTCAAGTCTACTGGAGCTTTGTTCTTTCAAGATCCAACAAAGCTTTAAATTCGAGTCTTATGGCTTCGACACATTGAATTGAGTTTTTAAATATCTAAAATATAATTTGCTGGTGACAAACAATTTCCTGTAACCCAAGATAGTAAAAACATAAATCAATTTTTGTTGACCTTTTTCAAGGCACTCTCCATGGCAAGTAGACATATTACCAGTATATACGTCTTCGTATCGTTACAGGATTGCCCGTGGGCTTCAAAAAAATCCCAGGGCATTGTTCTGGCTTAACGCAAGTTGCAGAGGATGTTACAAATACGTAGCGACTTTTGAGACAGCTTTCAGTAATGCGATACGACCCAGCTGAATTTTAAAGCCCTCCAACGGTGGTCATACTATCTGTACTAGCGCGTGTGTTAATTTACTTTTTGTAATGAGTTCCAGAACTATTTTCCTCAATTTTAATTAGGAATCTCTGATAATTATCTTGCCTTGACCAAATTCGAAGCACTCTCTATGGCTATGAAAGATGTTTGTGCTTTTGATCACCTCTGGGGGAATGCAGTGTGGCCACAGCTATTGACGACTTCGTGGTGCCATCTAGCAGTCTTATTTTTAGCTTCGTGGCTTTATTTTCGCCTTAAAAACTCCTGTCACTCCAATTTTTCTATTTTAGTTCGGTGGTGACTACCGTGACACAATTCTTATTAATGTAACAGTTGCTCTATTGTCAAAGAAGGTTGTTCCGCTAAAATTGCTGGCCGAAGTAAACTTGTTTTTTAGTAGTTCTGTCGGGTCATGAAAAACGAAACTAGGTTTTGAGTTATCAGATATGCTTCATTCTTAGAGTGTACGACAAATAAAGCACGCGGCATCCAATAGGGACTGTCGAAACTGATGAAACTGGTGGTGCCGTTGTTACCTAACGGCAAGGAATTTAGGCGCTTATTGGATATGTGCCCTTCAAGATCTGAAAAATTGCAGTTTTCACATCGATCACACAAGGCACTACGCATAATACAAGTGCATTGTTTAAAATACTGACTCGCATCCTTTGTACTAAAATACAAAAAACTAAGTTAAAATGAGATACCTTCATTGCAATAACACCTTTTCTAAAATACCAATCAGAGCTTATACATTTTTGGGATGCTTTAAAGCAACTTCACATAAAAAATACGTATCAAGAGTCGCGTTTCTTTTTGTCCGCCGATCATCAGTCATCACATTAATAATTTCCGTTGCGTTGCCCTGTAGTACCAATACGTTATCAACTTTTTTCCCAAACTCAGCATTCAGGAGTAATGTATATTTTCATTCTTCACGGAGCTCCTTTCATTCCTGAAGATGGGCAGCGAAAGAGTACCGTTGATGTGGCTTGGCTCGATATCTGCAATAGCGGCCCCTGGTGTACCGATGTGGAAATTTCAGCAAAAAATTGTGCCAGAACGACAGATTGATGTTGTTCAGATTGCGTTGGCTCAGCCGTTGCCCAAGGCGGTCTTAGGCAGCGTCTACACTATCAAACTCTTCGTCAATCACATACACACCGAAACGCAAAACAAAAACACAAACTCTTGCGAATCGTACTCAGACTGCACTTTCGGCCGAATGAAGTTGTACAAGTGCAGAATGTAAACAAACAACACTGCTTCGTGAATACGTGTATAAAATTGATGCATGCTAGTGTTTTAATTTCTTTTTTTTGGGTAAATGTTAATCATGCAGCTGTCATTTTTTAAAAGTAATGACATTTTTACTCGTATTTGAAAAATCTGAAACCGTCGATCTTCTAATCTAATGTTATGCCGGTAGGGTGCCAGTTGCTACTTATGCACTTGCCGGCTACTCTTTACGTTAAATTCACTAATGTTTACTTGAAATAGGCTCATATTACAACATTAAGTTATTATCAGATGAATAAATTCCCAAAATAATCGTTTCCCATAAAATCAAACATTCAGTAACACAATAACTACTACCTAAACAAGTGACTGTTTGCAGTTTCTACGAAAGTTTATGTCCGGAGTTTCCTAACATGAGTTTTCCAGCTTGTTGGAAAACACAAATACACCGAAATATGATGAAATTAGGAATATAAATTCTTTTTGGGGGGTAATAAGGCAAAGAAATTGAAAGCGCGCATAACAAGTTAAATATTTGACAAATAATCTTCAGAAACAACGTAAGGACTTTGCGAGTGACGTTAACCACACTCTCACGGGTAGAGGGTTCTCAAAGGAAATTACTGTAGAGAAATGTCCTCGAGAGTGGTCGAGGGCTTAACTACGAAAATTCCAGCAAGTGCACAGGAAACATAAATCCGGCAGAGAGCTG
>VOMN01106938.1:0-13339 GCA_014899125.1 Orchestia grillus | reverse complement strand
GTGGTGGAGCTGGTGTTGAGGGGAGCCTGGTGAGAAAGAGTTGGGATGGGGTTAGTAGGAGGAGGTTTGGTTTGGATTGAGGTGATCATTGCTAGGCTAGTGGGACAGTACGGGGGGCGGGCGTTCCACATTACGGGGGAGAGGGTTAAGGCTGCGTATACGGGGCTTGTGAAGGTATACGGGGCTTGTGATGGTCACTTTTCTCCGTCCCTTCACTTTTGTCCGTCCCTTCACTTTTGTCCGTCCCTTCACTTTTGTCCGTCCCTTCACTTTTGTCCGTCCCTTCACTTTTGTCCGTCCCTTCACTTTTGTCCGTCCCTTCACTTTTGTCCGTCCCTTCACTTTTGTCCGTCCCTTCACTTTTGTCCGTCCCTTCACTCCTCCCCTCCTTACTCCCCCCCAGACGTGTCAGGCCAGCGGGCGGACAGCAACACGACGGACTATGGTGCGGACTTGTCCTCCGTGGACCAGTCCTCAGTGGGGGCCTCCCCCCACCACACCGGCATCCCCCGGCCGGGTAAGGGGGGATGTGGGTCTTACGGTGTTTAATTTGACATGTTAAATTTAATACATTTAATTCGACACGTTTATTTACCGCACGGAACTTGCATGGGGAGTAACGTGGCAGTCCAAATGAGGAGTAACGTATAATGGACTGTGTAGACCTCGGACAGTCTCGAAATACTTGTTCCAAATTTAAATATGAAGCAAATGTTATCCCCGCTGGTGCTATTTGCAAATTGTCGTTCCACTCGACCGAGGAATTTGTTTTGAAATAATTACGGGGCATGTCGTTCGATTGATCACCTGCACAGCAATTGAGTTGATCGTTGGGCAGATTCTTTGCAAAATACATAAATTTGGAAGTGCGAATGCACTTGAAAGCTGAGATCTGCCTGCCCACTAACTCGCGTACGTAAATTAGAGTGAATGTATTTGGACCCTGGGATCGATTTTCGATCCACGCTACTAGAATCTGATCAACTTACCACCACGACTGTGGATATGGCTTAGAGATGAGTATAATTTAAATGCGTTGTGATATGCGAGATAATTTCAGCATAGGTTGACTTACGACCCTTCCAGCATGCGAACTGTTGATCGGAACCGATAGCGGTCGTAAGGCGATTACGATCCAAGCCTTCCATGGAATGTTGCATCTCTTACTGCACACGCGTGAAGTGGCGCGGTTGTGTGCTGTACTGCCCAGATGCTCCTCTATCTGGTGATGCATCAGGTGATGTGCACACATCACGCAGCACCCCCAAGCTCAGCTCATAACTCACTTTGACACAAACTTCGCTCTCCCCCCGCCAGATACCGACGGGCTCGCTGGGAGCGACGCTGGGGTGCGGGGCCTCAA
Source organism: Orchestia grillus (assembly GCA_014899125.1). Lineage (NCBI taxonomy): Eukaryota > Metazoa > Arthropoda > Malacostraca > Amphipoda > Talitridae > Orchestia > Orchestia grillus. Next base: position 11,976 of record VOMN01106938.1, on the reverse strand, counting down.
CCGAGCCGTGGTTTCTTTCGACCGCAGCGACGGTAGTGTGGTGAGTGTGTATGTGTGTTGAGTGTGTGCGTGCATTTGTCTCATGTGTGTGTATCATCTGTGCCTGTGTTTCATGTGTGTGTGCGTGCGTCTCCTTTGAGCGTGTGTCCCACGTGCGTGTCTGACGTGCCTAAGAGATGATACCCGAAGCACTGTAGAACGTAAAAGCCACGAACGTTGTGCCAAAAAAGCGTTACATAAAGTGGACCATGGAATTAACCTGAAAAATCTGAGAGTACAGGATATCGGAGATGAGCAGCTTACGAGGCCCCACTGCTTTCGAACGACCCATGGACAGGCTGTTGCACCGTACGGGCATCTCTCGTCTGAATCTTTGGTATCAGTGGAGTACTGCAGGGACCGTTGCTCTTCTTCGTGCATTTTTAGGACACAATGTCCCCTTGTAGCATTTCCACACGTTTACACATGCTGACGACACGAAGCTGTTCAAGCTTGCGACTCGTGTTGAAAACATCGTTGGATTGCAGGAAAACGTTGACGGAATCTATGTTGGGCACAAACGACCAACATGGAATTCAACAAAGATAAGTTCTAGTTAATGAGATACGTAAAACACCCGGATGAGATTTTCTAATAAATAATCGAAAGGTGCATAATAAATGGCAAATAAGTTCCCTGAGAGATTTGAGCCCGGTCGTTTAGGAAAATGGAGGATTGCAAGAACATGCCGAGTTGGCAGGTACAGGCGCCAGTTTGGTGTGATCTGGAGAGTCTTTCGTGGAACCTAGTGACCAGAGAAGGGGGAGGGGGGCAGCGTAAAGCTGTGAAGTAGATGGAGAAGTGTCACCGCAAAAATTCACGAGATCCAGAATTCTTACTCTTTGGAAAGACTGTACTATCATCAACTGCGTTCTCTTCAACTAATTTTTCTCTCATAATCTTCGTGTGGATAATAAGTTGTGGAGTGACTCCAAATTTTCTCGAATGCAAAACTTGATGTTGCACCACAGCGCAACACATTCGATTTGGAAAGATGCATGTTGCACACGCGTCCAATATTTGTACTGCCGTCAGCATTTCAATTTGAAATCAGCAGTCGTTTCCAAACTCTTCAAATGCCTCTCAAAACACATGACAACATTTGGAGAATCCTTGGAGGTCTTTAAAGCAAAAATTTAATAATTTAATCCAAACTATACCTGGCAGTCTTACCCGGTCTCACTACCATCAATCTGCTGTGGGGAACAGTCTATTTCAGCAAATCAGTGACATGAGAGGATGAACACCGTAAACAACTCAACGACGAAAACGCGGCACACCAGAATGGCGCTGGAGAAAGAGCCCAAGCTAAATTCAGGAGGACGAGGTCTCGTGTGTGTTTCACGAGTGCGTATGTGTGTGTGTGTGCCATATATGTCACATGTATAGATTTTATATCACAATTTCAGGTTTCCTTTCATCACAACTCTGTGTTCACTTAGGCTGTACATGCAGTTAGAGGCGCACAAGGCCTTCAGAAGGGCAATTAGGAATTCCAGTCTCTGAATAATCATTCCTGCTGTCGGCCACCTGCCTAATTAGCAGGCCGTCACGCTGTACCTTCAATACCGTGTGCAAGTCGTACCTGCTGCACAGCAATTTCTGATCTGCCGCGCTGCACAGCACCACCGGACCACTGTGCTAAAACTTTTCTCATTATTTTGCGGTAAATATACCCTTCACAGACTGCTGCTCACGGGAAGGCAAAAGCAAAACATTGTCCATCTAGTTTTTTCGATGAGCTGACTTAACTACACTTGCAGGTGCTGTGGGTAGGCACCATTGCACGCTTGTAGTATATAAAAACTGTTACTATCTTTAGCTTGTAGCGATTCTTGGTATGATATTGTTGAATTATTTTTATTAGGTCATGGTAGGCAAACATAATTGCTAGTAAATTTCCTTTAGGGTTGGCGCTGCCTACCCAGAACACTGAAAATCTATTCGTTTCTTAGAATATGTTTTGAAAAATGTCTGAATAAAATTTACCCTGCGTCGTAAACTGAACTCGACTTGGGTTCATTTTTCATAGTTTTTTCTTGCAATGAGAATAATACTGAAGAAAAACTTGCACATTTTTTCTGAAAATTAGGTATTCTAATTGACCTCAGATCTTAATCTCACCTTGTTTTTAGCGTGAATTAATATCCAAACCGTGAGTATAAATAGCAGCAGATAAAAGTTAAAATGAATCATGAACTAAAAACTCAATCTCTAAACGATAGAAGAAACAGTTGTATTCCGAGGTATTTATAGTGGTGAACTAGTGCCATTTTTCGCTGTACAATTATCATCAAAGTCGCTATTTCTTCACCCGGCCACAGCGGCACGTAAGCAGGAGACCGTCCGAGCCTCCCATTGCTGAGGTGTGTGAGCCCTGCTGCTCTCCGTCCTGTGTACACGAATGGACTTAAGTCATAGACTAGGTCTTTCCCTCTCAACAGGAATGACTTACTTATATCCAGTGAGATCCATGCCATTCCTCTGTCCCCTTCCTTCATTCTCTTTTCCTAGCATCGTTTGCTAGCTTCGAACGTAGTCTTTCAGTCCTCTCTTTCATGTTAAATAGTCTAGACGTTTTTATATCGTGGGATTTGTTTACTTTATTCAAATAATCAATTTTTACCCCGTAAGTTGAATTTTTAGAATCCATACGGGCATTCAGGTTTAGTTATAATTTTTTTAGAAATTATGCGAGCAATGCATTTATTAGAGCTGATAATTCCTTCCGATCTAGATACCTTCCCTTCCTAAAAAAATTATCAGTGAAAATATACACTGTGGAGAGCCCGAAAGTTAACCCATATAATAAAGGAAAAGTAAGTTAAATACTGGTAGTTCTATCCGTAGATTTTTCTACCCGACTTACTCTTGTTATGCGACTGGCTTATTAAAAATTTCCCTTGCGTTGAAGTAACAAACATTACTCAAAATACAGACTTGATTAAAAGTCGAGTTCATATTTTAGGTTTATAAGAGACTAAATTTGCATCGAGAGAGATACACAGTAGCTTCAAGAAATTCGAATTGTATTTGTGCGAGGCTTAAGCGCCAAACTCCGGAGTGTGTAGAGTCAGTTCATTCCTCGTAATCATTATTTACTTTAAACTGACACAACTTAACGAGTTTGTTGAGCTCTGTGTGCTTAGCTGTCATGAGGCTTCTAAGGGTTTTCCCTAATTCTTACCGTCTTGGTCTAGAATACAATTCCATGTTGAGTAACTTCATTTTTCAGTATGTCGTAAACTTCAAGGATTCAATTCAGGTTGAGAATATGACGCATTTTTACCCCAAGTTTAAATTTCCTAATTTGTGGAACTACATTTACGTTTCTTCAGACTATACGTTCGAATATTGGCTACACTTTCCTAGCGCCGGCAACTTAGCAAAGTATAAGCCATTATTATGCATCTACAATTTTTTTTTACTATGACTTTCTGTGAAGGAATTCTTATTTCGTTACTCAAAAGGAAATTATTAGCAATATTTACTGCTCATGTGTCCCGGCAGTGGTACGAGATGGTACACATGATTTTTCGCAGGAATAATTTAGGAACAGTGACACAAAGAGAACCTGATTTCTCGCCCATTGTGCGAGAAAACTTTAATTTTTAATTTGAATCATATCTTTAATTTTAATTTGCACCTTTGTTCAAATTTTCTGCTTAACAAAGTGTGGTGGATGCAAGACGGAGCTCCGTGCTGCAGAACGATTTGCTTACGGAACCGCTTGAGCGAAGGATTTAGAGATCGTGTCATTGGAGTTGGGCAACCGTGCAGTCCCGATCAGACTCGGTGTTTCTTTTTGTTAAAAAATAAAGTTTATGCCAAATTTTTAATTAACTTATACTAATTACGTAGCCGTTTGATCCTGAATGTAAATAGACCTAAAAATAACCCAGAAATGATTCATAATTTCGAAACTAGAAATAAAAGTCCCGCGTCAAATAATTTGAAAAGAACAGTGGCCACTGGTTGGTTTAGAAAAGTAACTATGGGCTGAAAAAAATTATTTTGCTATGAATGATAATGAACAATTCTTTAAAAAATTAATAATACCTATTTTTCTCCATTTTTATATGTTCAGTGGTATTTTATCATATCAACTCAGTGGTGACACTTGTAGCGCCCACTCGCACAATGAACAAAAAATCACACTTTTTGTGCGCCTGTGCTCAAGTCACTGCTGTGAACCGACACACCTTACAACTGATATTAGGCATGTTATCGTTTGAAGCGAGACCAAGCCGAGGTCTCTACAATTAATACTTTCTGATTAGTAAGTGTTTGAAAATCTCAACATTTCTTTATCACTCGCCCTGTAGAATGAACCCCACGCCTGAACTCCTCCGACGTGAAGGGGATAGTTGTCATTTTTGTTGCCTTGAAAAGCCAACGGTTTCATGGACATGTTTTGAGCAACCACAAACGTACAACGTTAGAAATTATACATCCACCTTGTATTAAGTTTACGTACATGAACTTTTATATTCATACCAATTATAATGAACAGTTTACTATTTAAGAGTCCGTCATTCGTACAAATAATGTATTGCAGTGTGAATATAAAACCTTACTTTCTTAGGCTCCCTTCATAGTGCCTCTCCATAAACGTAGAAAAGCATCTGAAAAAATATGCTCATTTATAGGCTTGCATTAACCAAGTTTTTCAGTAGCAACTTAATTTTTTGGAATCTATTACCAGTAGGCATCCCCTCAGGGGGTATAGAATAGGCAGTAGGGTTGCATTAATTAGGTTTGTCTATCCTATGCTATGAGGACTGGTGACTCCAGGGGAGCACTGTAAGGGGGTACCTCAGCTATAGAGGCCTTTGGGAGTTCTGTCTTTCGCGCCAATTTTGCTTCTATCAACTTTTGCACCTCCTTTGTTATTTCTTCATTGTCTTTTCTTTCTCTTCATTACCTTGCTGTTTCTATGCGCGGGAAATCTGATATCCACGCTAGATGGTCCCCTCTTTTCTTCGCTCGCTTTGTATCACATTTCATGAGAATCGGAAGCTTAATTTAACGGAAAAATAATAAATTAATGAGTAGGCATGATCATACCAGTTCTTCTGAAATGTTCACTTCAGTGAACTAAATTTTAGATGCTCTAACAGTAGGTGCGTATGATTACGGCATGCTGGTAACGGACGTTGCTAGACCTCTTACTTTAATCCTACTCCAAAAACTCGGATTGTTTTTTTTGGATCGCATGCAATGTAGTTCGACTCGGATACAGTTTAATTTTTGAGTAGCGTGACCACAGTCCTGAAGCGGGCTGTCCACGCAAGTTTGTCTCACCGCGCGGTGCTGGCGAGTCCCAAGAGCCGTGCCGTGTGAAGATACCAGTTGTACATTGAATTGATACAGATTTCAAACGCTTCAGTTTGCACCAATTCTCATATATATGTTTTATTAGTTCCTGTGGTAACGTTTTACGGTATTTTTCTCAATTATTAATGCATTTATAGAGGCAGATTTTGCTGATGTAATGTTCTATTCGTGGAATAGAGTAGAACATCTCGAATAGATTTTGTAGCGGGTAGAGTAGAACATTTCATTTGCTTAACGTATCTGATCTAACGTACGTGATGTTCGAAGTAGACTGCATTTCATATGCTCAGCCTCCTAGAATATTTTATGGGCATCGCTTTCTGTTATTTGCTAATTCTGTCATAGCACAAACAAAATACGCTGATAAGTTAAGGTTGTCCTATTTTTCTGTTCATCGAAATAAAATCAGTGATCCTGATGTGTTTGTGACGTAGTGACGGCCAAGCTGTGGTACTCGTAGCTGTTATTCATCGACATAAGCCTCCTTAACATTGGTATGATACTGCCCCTATTATCTCATTTTTTCATGCATTGAATGAAAACTGTCACTATTTTTCAGCTATGTGCTATAGATGAAACGATTTGTGTATTAAAGGTGTTAACATTGAGGCAAGTTCAATTTGAAAGTTCACTATTTCAATTGTAGAATGCTTTTAAGATTGTGTTTTTTCCATGATGAGCGTTATTGCTTACAATTTTTATTCAGTGAATGTGTAGAACAATATTTACACATATCTGTTGACATGTGAAGTTCTTCCTTCTCACTAAAAAGATCTGCCTAATACGAAATACAGTGGTAGCGAATAATACAAATTGCACATCTAATTAGCCTCAGACTAATGATGTTTAATGCACTCGCAATAGTTTTTTAAAACTTATCCCGAACTTCGCTGCTTGTACACAGCACTTCAATATCAGTAAATTGTCCCAGCGCTCACTGTTTTTCCTCCAAGGACTGTTTTTTAAAAAACATTAACACTCTCCTTGGAACGTAATAATTCCAGGTGCTTCTTTTTCCTTCCCCAAAACGAGTCAATCGATTTTTCGGAAATTTCTTTTTCTGTACTTGATTTTTGTTTTTGGTGTAACGGAATCTTCAATGGTGACGGCTCTGTTTCAAACCACGTTCGTCCTATCTTCACGGCGGAATTGAAAATGGCTAAAATGCTGAAGCATCTCTCAGTGAAAACTTTTGGTAAATCTCTCCGTTTGCCGGAGTGAAAGTCTGTGATGGAACCCTCATAACTATTCATCTTACGTAGACATTATTTATGTTATACGTATCGTGATAACAAATAGAACAGACTGGTCGCCTGTTTATTTGTTCTTTAGGAACTCGCCCCAAGAGAGGTGGAATATTTTACCCGAATGGGATTGTGTGCTGCAATGACAGAACTGATCTGTTTCATGTATTGAGTGTGTGTGTGTCCTTGACGTGCTGTGTAATGTGATGTGCTGTGTAGTGTGAGGTGATGTGATGTGCTGTGTAGTGTGCTGTGGTGTGCAGTGTAACGTCCTAAAATATCTGGTACTGTAGGTCCCACAGCGGTCCCCGTCCCATGTTATGCACTGTATGTCCTATTATCTTCCTCACAATAATACTGTGCATTTAAATGTACTGTGTAATGTTAAGAACGCTGTATTGTAATGAGTCCCAAAAACTGCTGTGTACTACCCTGCGTGCCCTCCAGTGTACTTTGTACTGTACTGTGTGTCCCACACTGTACTATGTACAATCCTGTGTGCCCTACAGTGTACTTTGTACTGTACTGCGTGTCCCACACTACTATATACTACCCTGTGTGCCCTACAGTGTACTTCGTATTGTAGTGAATGCCCCGCAGTGTACTGTACTGAATGTCCCTCAGTGTACCGTTTGCTACCCTGTGTGCCCACACAGGACCCGGTCACGGCCCGCACCAGAGCACTCCGCCAGTTCACCTTCTTCTCACTCAGCGTTGACCTCAAGCGGGGGGAGGACCTCGTGCCCAGAGACGCCTGTGGTGCGTACTTCTAGAATACGGCCGCGTTGCCATCATTTTTAGATTTGAAAACCGTGACGTCTCCCAGTGTTACGCTTCTTTAATTAATGGGCGCTCCCGCTCGCGGGCTTTGCCGTGTGGCCGTTTCTGATTCTTTTCTTTTGAATTTTCTGCTACATGAAGAAAATCGTTGTTGGACTCGGGATTTGAGACTGAATGCAAATGAATGGCGGATGATGATCTTGGTTTGTGTTCTAGCGTGAGATTGCAGAATGGTACTATAGCGTGATCGCACCTCTAGGTAAAACACGAAAACTCGTACAATTATTGCGAAACGGGAACTAGTACCGCTGTTTCAGACTGCTAACACACACATATGTGCTGTAAAAGAAATCTAGATACACAGATGAAATAGCTCGTGCAACAGAAGACGGTCAGAAAACGTCAGGAAAACCAGCACAAGGAAGTCGCTGGACAGATTGCGCTGCCTGCAGCCGCCCTGCTGGGGCCACGAGCTGGGCTGGGGCGAGGGAGGTGTGGTCAGCGGTGGTTATTGCTGCGGAGTGCGGGTTGAGGGTCAAGCCCATCTGTGAATGAAATCATTGTAGGCCTCGCTCCTTGTTTTGGGCCGCATGAATGATGTGCAGCGTGGCACGCCAGCCTTGACCTCAGGGTTCGATGTAGCGCACTAACAAGAAGACGCAGTGCGGCGCACTTAAAATAAGATGCAGTACAGCACACTAATGAGACGCAGTGCGGCGCATTTAAAAGACGCAGTACGACGCACGTATAAGATGCAGTACGTCACACTTACAGCGAGTCGCAGTACGACGCACTCTATAGAATACGAAAAAGGTCGGTCTTGTAAGTATTCTTTGGTCAGGAAATTGTAATTTCTCGTTTGGATGTATCGTAGACCTTATTTTGTTGCCATTTCGTGGCTTTCGCTGAGGTCCGACGTGTCAGTCTCTAGACGAGTCATGAAGCCAGCAAGACGCTCTGCTCCGGCAGCAGTTTGCTCCTGAAGGTATTTCTCATGAAACTTTTTAGTATAATTCATCTGATATGCGATGAACACAAATTAAAATATTTGTAAATGTACTATATTAAAGTCTTAACGACTTTCTTTGCTTTTTCTAAGGAAGACTTTGAAGTCCGCGTTCGCGTTGATTTTCCTCAGCGTGTTTTTAAAAATGATTCATTTAGTGCTCTCTAAAATATACTAATTTTTTAGATAATGTACATTGTTTGCAAGCACCAAGATTAACCAAACGTATCTCACAAAACACTGAACATGTCTTTATTGCGTCGAGGAATGATCACTCCTTAATGCACTCGGCGTTTTATCCTATTGAATGACCTCGCTGAAAAATCCTAGCTCTCGCAGCTGCCGAGCGACCTTTGGGGAGTTGAAACGTCACCGAGGCAGCGGTGAGGGAGGCGAGGATGCAGTGTTGTGGTGAGAGCTGAGCTTCACTACAAAAATCTCGGTTTTTTAAAGGAAATGTTCCACTGACGACTGGAAATTGTACTTTTGTGCGTCGAAAACTGCTTCGCCATTTATGGGATTCATGAAATTCCTAAAATCGCCTAGCTTAGGAGAGCTTAATTTAGTTATACTTGGTGCTGAAGAGAACTACGGTGTATGAATTAAAGCGTTAGAAACGACCGGTGAAGTAAATCGAAGTCATTTAGGCGAGCCGAGTTTTAACTTGCTGTTCGCACTCTGGTGTTTTTCTTAAGGACTTCATGTTCAATTCTACTTAATTCGGGGTTTTCAGAGTATAATGACTCGTGTTCACCCTGATATTAATCAAGATCGTTAGTTTCCTGCTAACTGACCATGCATGTGGGATTCTAAAGCTGAAATACGTGCGGAAAAATTCTAAATTTTCTGCAAAAATGAGCTCCTGTTTATATTTGTAGACACTTCGAGCTTATTATCATCATAGACGTTCGATGTTTAAGTGCAGAGGATAAAATTATCTTGAATCGCAAAATTCGCCACCCCGGTCATTATTTATGAAGTCATACTGTTGATCAAAAGCCACGCAACGATCCAGACATCGAGCAGAGCGTCATTTTAGTTTTGGAACTCTAAAAAAAAACGAGTGTTTAGTGAGACCACATTGAAAAAAGTGAATCTCTTGGGGGTAACCTCTTCCAAACTTGGCCAATTTTCGCGCTACTAGATGCCCTTCAGTGCGCATAAGAAATAGAAGAGGCGGTAAGTTTGGTGTAAGGTCTTTGAAATTGAAGCAAAATGCAGTCGAGCTTACCAACTCGTTAGCACGGCCGTGGGAAGGACGGTTGTGCGAGAATTTTTTTAACGCTTTCAGTATCTGGAACTCGAAACGTGTTGCAACAATGTTACATATGTTTTGTAGAATATCTTTGTACTGCACACGATAAGAAAAACATTAGTAGTGCACTCTTGCAACTCCGTAACGATGGTAATATTGCATGTAGATATAAAACAAATAATTTTCTGTATCAGCTTATAATTCAGTTTCATTATTGATTTTAGATTTCGATTTCCACGAAACAGAAGCCTTAGAATTTCTTTACTTCTAAGGGATTGTAGTACATCTGTGCGCTCCAACTAAAAGTTGTGTACTGCGTGTAAATGTAATTTAATGCTTACTAAATTAGCATCTTCAAATTGCCTTCTTTCGATTGAAATTCCTTAGTTTATCAGAGAAATTTAATTTTATTTACTGATAGTGATAATTAGTTATTGCTCGAAACCAACCAAATCAAATAAATCAAGCAACGAAACTTGTCTCCTTTAACTCACGTTCCGTAGAAAGTTAAACCTAGAAATCCTGCTAGGTTTTTCCTCGCCATCGTCTTGAAATTTTGCTGAACGTTCGCTTGCTGCTGGTCTGTTGACAAACGGGTCTTTAAGACTGCGTTTGGAGCGTCCCTAGAGAGTACGCTCCTAAAGTGTACTCTCTATAGAGAGAGTACGCTTAAGAAAATCCTCAGAGAGTCCGTTTGTGAATGGCTGCTTGAGCCACCGAAGGGCGACTGAGGGCAGCTTTAGGGGCAGAGGGAAACTCTCGAGCTGCTGGTCTGGACTCAGTGAGGGAAACGTGAACGCATCCCAGGAAGTTGACGAGAGATTTTTCTCGATGGTGCGTGCAGATAAACACGAGGCATTTCCTATTTTAGCCCTTCTCTGTAAAAGTGGAGTTCAAAATCCACTTTCATGAGAAAGCAGCTCCTTTTTCTGGACGAGCTAAATGGTGCCGTCGTGCTGCATACATTTACGTAAGGTTTTGATGTTTTTCTGTACGAATCTAAATGCAGCCTAACCACCGAAGCAATCCGGTTGGCAGAGGTTCATCTGATTTTCATCAGATGAGGTGACAACGGTTGGCTACCGGCCGTGCATTCACGAGGTCTGGGTTGTCGACGGTGCCGCGTTTTATTGTTGCGTCGGACTTAACTGAACATCTACCGGATAGGACCTATTTTATTTACTATACAGGAATCAAAGAATAATGGTGCGGACAAGTAAAAACGGCATGTAATATTCAAACGGTGACTAATTGAATGTATCTTCTTGTACACATTAATACTTGCGTTTGGGATTTCTTTGCATCTAGACTAATACAAAGTTAGAGTGCAGATTCTAGTGTTTGAGTTTGTATTTGAAGGTTCTCGTCACAACCTTACACGCGCTAGCTAATTGATTCCGATAAGCACAACTGCCGCAAATACTTTCTGTATTCAGACTTGTTTTCTCAGAAAAAACGATAAAATGCTTTAATTATTTTAGGTTGAGTTGAAATATGTAACTGCCCTGCTAATGCATTCACAGACATGCGGCCTCTAAGAGAGGCCGAAGCTCTCCAGTTATCGTGTTTACTACGGTCCCAGTTTTTTTTATATTTGTTTGTTGGAAATATTTGACTACAGATGAACTTCAGTCACAGAAGTTGTTTTCAATGAAACTATTTAATTTTCTGAAAACTAAGTTTTACTTCTTAGAAGTTAGTCTTAGAACATGTCACCAATATGGTCTAAAATTTGAAAATTCTTCTCCAATACATGAAAATACTAAAATTTTGAGATCTCTGCCGTCAAATTTTGTGAGTTCTTGTTTGATTTTTGCGATCTCAGGTTTGATACTTTAAGGTCTCTTGTAAGGCATTTTACAGTTCCTTGTAAGCCGTTTCAAAATTTCTTGTAGGAATTTTAAAATTTATTTTAAGAAATTTAAAATTTTTCGTAGGCATTTTAAAATTTCTAGTAAAGCATCTTAAAATGTCTTGTTAAGCCTTTTAAAATTTCTCGGTTAATATTCATTTCATTCATACATAAGCGGTTAATTATGACTTTCCAATTGTAGGGTCCTATGTAAGCGGAGAAAAAGATACGCCTCGAATATCCTATTTTTCCTCTTTTGTAATTCAACGAACATGTCATTTTCATCTCCCTAACTGAAGATGCAGGTGATGATCGTTAACTCTCATTGGTGTTACTCATTGAAGAAGATTAGAATGTTCATGCAATACGTGTATACATATTTATGATGTGATATTACGAACACGTGTGCTTTTGGAAGGAGACATAGCTTGTGTCTCTGATCACTAAATCGGGTTGTGATTCA
>VOMN01106934.1:0-14715 GCA_014899125.1 Orchestia grillus | reverse complement strand
AGAATTTCCGGGTAGGGACCCCCGATAGGGTCCCCTTAAGTGTGTGTCGCTCGGGGTATAGCGGGACATCGCGATTCTTGGTCGATAGAAAAGCTGTCGGAAACAGCAGCATAAGGAAACGCATGGATTATTTTCTCAAAATTATGAGTTCTATTCCCATTTTTCCGCCTTCATGGATTTATCCAGGCTCATGAAAAAGGAACGAGGAGAAAAAGTGACGACAAAAAGTACAAAAATGACAAAAGTGTAGACAAACGGAAATTCCATGCGAGTGCAAAAATTCACGTTATTCAGATAAATAACGATTTTATTATTATTTTCAAATAATCGATATTTTGCTCACATTCTTTTCCTATAAAAGATAAATAAAAAAATTATCCGTAACATTCAAGATAAAATCTTGAAGCACATCATTAAGCAGACCATTTGAGCAAAGCTCAACACAAATTCATAGAATTCAGCGAGGTAGAAAGATATTGGGATAGCGTTCGCAGATTTGGCAATTCTTGAAAGATTTGCGGGGGCAAATGCGAGATCGCTCTTCCCCTCTCTGGGCACACCGGTGCGTGGCAGGTCAGCAGGATGACGATGCCTTGACCCCTGCGACGGCTGAGTGATTGCGCGGTCCGCCCCCGCAAGCCCGGACGTCCCTGCGCCGCTGCCTCCCGGAAGATCAAGGGCTACTCTGTACAATTATTTTTGGGTGACTGATACAGATAGTTGTGTCGTACTTGATTAATGCACTACCGTGTCGTACTTGATTAAAATACCACCTGGTTTGTGTTCAACAACACGGATTTCGAGTCAAGACCACGTATTTTAAACCTAGAACACGCATATCTGATTGCTGAAATTGAAAATTTTGAACGCAATTCAAATCGCACATGAGATGAGTAAATCATGAATCGATGACAATCTCGACACTCTTCCTCAAAATGAGGTGGGAGTGTTTTGGATGCTACGGAGAACTCGAATGCAGCTCTGTTCGATAAAGACAATATCATATTCGTGCGTGCATAGATCGAGCGAGTGCTGAGGTATAATGACCGTTCAGGGCAGGAAGGCGAAAAAAGGTTCATAAATTTACGCTACCTGGGAGCGCTGCGGAGAAGCATCGCGGAAGCGTCGTCCGTGATATTCAAACTCGAAGCTTGCAAATTTCAAAGTGCTTATCAGAAACAAATGTACAAGTTTTTGGGAAAATAGTGGCACTGAAAAATCTGTGTTCAAAGCATTAAAATAAATCGATTTTATGGTCAGAAAATAATGCTTTGTATTCTAAAGACAATAATTATTTTCACGCTGAACATGGTGATGCATCAACATCTCCCATGAACTTTAACGGATTTATTTCTATACGTATTTATATAATAGCGTTCCGTAACTACTCGTAACTTGACACCTCTCTTGCAGGCGCCTACATGTACCTCTTCACACGCACGGTCCTGGACTGGGGCCCTGCCGACTACGGTGTGTGGGTCACCTACAAGAACATCGTCACCACTCTCGGTGAGTACCACAGACCATGTTGTTACTGTGCTCAGTTCAAGCTCTACCCGAGTGTTAGTCGTAAGTCTTTATTTCAAAGCGTTGCGATGCAAGAAAGCAGGGTCTGGTTTTGAATGCCGCTAAATAAGTTTTTGATATCATTCCATTTGACGTGTCCAGCGAAAGCAGTGAGCATTAGTTCGAACAGCAGGTTTGTACAAGAAGATGTAGGAAGCGATGTTGCCTCTTGCACGCGAACCTCGTTAGACTCGCTATCAAGGAAGAAGTTATTTGCGCTTTACGAGGCGTGAAAAGAATAACTTACGTTTTCTCGACTGCGAGGTGCTTCCTGTTTCGATAATATTTTATTATATATTTCACGACGAAAATATTTTGAAACGGAATGTGTTCCATGCTCAGCTGACAGAACAAATCGTGAAAAACCTGAGATGCTCTCTACTTAAGCTTGATGGGACTAATTCTTTGTCATTTTGTAGCCGTGAATTAATTTTCTTACATATTTACTAGATAATTCTCTCACAGAGAACATTTATTAAAAGCATGAAAGGCACTGCTTATAATATAGAATTCCAAGATTACCTTTTTGAATGCTCATCATTTTTTCAGTACTAGCGATGACTTACATAATTTTTTGAAGAAATATGAACGATTCATTTGAAGTTCCTGTTGAATTTTCACTGGTGAGTTTACTTTGTTCATACAGTGAAGAAGATAATCATCAGTTTGGTATGCTTATAATTCATTCAACCTTGCACATTGTAGTAATATAAAATTCATGGCATAAGAGCACTTTACAAAATAAATATTTGATGAAGAAAATAGCATTCCAGAAACAATGCAAATTGGACGCAGTTTTACTTCAAACAGTTCAAAAGGTCGATACAAAAACGGATTGCTCAAAAATTGGAAGACTTGCCGGCAAACGCCTCGATTGTTCACGTTTTATCCAAGTTAAGTCTCCTACAATTCAACGGGGGTTTGAACCAAACAAAATTTTTTTCTGTGGCAATACCCGTGTTCACACATTCCTGACATTATCTATTGACAATAAGTCAAAAATTGTCAATAGAAAATATAAATATCTTTGCCCCTCAATTTTTGAATGTTAAAATTACGTAATGTTTAATTATTTAATTTAAATGTACTGTCACTAACTGCTGTCTGTATATTTTGTCATTAAGATAATGAAGATTCAACTTTCCGGTTGGAAGGAAATAGCGAATCATTAAATTTTTTGCTTCAATTCACATCCATCCATCCATGGATAGAAACCCGACGGTGCCAATAACAAATGGTCGATTTTTTGTCCACGACACTCTGAAAAAATTGCGATCCAATTCTAATTCAGCTAAAATCATACCCATGAGCTAATTGTAGTATCTTTTGTGGTTTAGTTCATGCCTAGTGTTGATCTTCGAGATGATGAGAAAAATTTTAAGGTGGAATTTTTTAACTATTTCGCTTCCGTTCTTTGCATCTTCAGTACTTGATTATCTTTTTACAACAAACTCGAGTGTTTCGTGAGAACGAGGCTTAGGACGTGAAGTTCAAGACTTGCGAGAGTGCGAGGGTAATGATGAGATTGCTCAATTGAGGGGAGGTATTTCCTGCATTTTCCAACCGTACTTCCCATGTAGGTATAAAAACCAAGAACAATCGACTCCAGTATTCTAAAGTATTTACTAAGCACGAAAACGTTGAACTTTTTCGCACAGTTTTATTCTTATAAAATAGTTGACTTCCTGGGCTTGCAGAAATGCTCATCTCACAAGCATTTCTAGCAAAATTCACGACCAAGTTGATATGCCATTACTCTTGGTAACGAAAGGTTATGGCTGTTGTCTTCGAATCTCCTTACACTTGTCAGGAGTTGTTTTTCCGCTGGAAAATTTTATCGCTTTATCGGTGTATGGGGGTACCCGCAAGTCGGCTTTTAATTCTTCACACTTTACACGATTCCCACCTTGGNTTGATTGGGATATTTCACAACAGTGAGCCCAGTCTGCATCGATCGTGAAGAGATGCCAGCCCACTCGGTCCCTGCGTTCTACGTGGGAAGCGGGAATGCGTTCTTGGGTTCTGGGTGCCGAATGGGGATGTAAGGACGGGAATGAGAGAGGGAGCGTAAATAATCGTTATTGTTTGAGAAAATAAAAGCGACGATTAACAGGGAGCGCAGTGCTCACACGGCAAGGTGATCTTAATTTCAGTTAATGAACAGGATATTGGTTGACCTCAAATGAGACTATTGGGCTGAAATGGTGTCAGTTTTCAAAAAGTAAAGTATACTTGCCGGAGTTTTTCAACAGTCCGCGAACTCGGACACTAGTAATATGGGTAATACGTCTCTGGGGCAATAGAGTATGTCTCGACGTCCATACGGTGCCGATACGTCATGTATAAGGATATTAGTATATACACTTAGCGAAAAACAGTGGTTCTACTGTATGTAGACCGCACTTAAGATGAAAATGAATATTGGAAGGTTTTTCTAATGGCAATGTTTTTGTGCCTTGTACAAACTACCCTTTGAGTCAATAGAACTTCGGTAAATATGTGCTCATGAGTCAAGCGCGTGTTTCGAATAGCTTGAACTAAAAAATTTTGAGCAGAAATCAAGTTTTTTTGTTAAACAAGTAAGACATATGTGTAAAGACTGCTTGTGTTCAGCAATTTCTGGTCCCAAATTTTCTTATTGCACCTACAATCTTTGCTTTATACATTGGTCTTAATTGTGCTACAGATTGTTATAGTAACCTTAATTTTTAGTAATAAAGAAGAAACCAAATTCAATATCTTGTGACTCGTATGCTTGGGCCGCGTTACGTGAGGAGCTTGGCAGGTCACGTGTCAAATTGCCTTCGTGAACTTAATTCTCATCATTCATTGATGGCGATTATTCCTAAAAATACTTGTCATTAATGCTAAACAGCAAGGCCATGGTGAAAACTATTTTGCGAAAATATTCGATTTGGCTCACATAGTCTTTCCCATAATTAACATTGTATGTTTGCGGGTACCTATAGGTTGCGTTGTAAATATCGAGTGAGAAAAAAGAGCAGGATTGAAAGTTGAATTTTCACGAGGAAATAAGATTTTAAACTTTCTTTACATGGTCTCCTTGACAATAACTTCAACCTGATTAGCTAACGCTCATTCTGTGAGAGGTCCCGAGCTTGTAGCACGTAATTTCAGGACGAACAATGCCTTAATTACGGCCACGTTCCCGGCCGGTTTTGTGACAAGCAAACCGGTTTGAATGAAATATTTTAAGGCCGCGGGAGGTTCATGTACGACCGGGAAGATCCCCGAGGCTCGTGAAGTAATCCTGCCTTCGGGAGCGGACGCTGTGATTCAAGAACTCTTCTCCCGGTCCCAGCTGTTGCTCATATTTTTTATGTTTTTATGTGCGCGCGCAGTGAGCGAATTATACATAATCGTTTCATCAGAATCGTTTAGGTCTGCCGCTGGACTTGTAATATGATGAGGGCTATGCTTCCGTTGCTGTCTAATAGCTCATAACCCCAATATATCATTATTATCTTAGCTGATTGCAGTCAGCATTGTTGTGGTGTTCACATATTATCAAAAACTGTTCGCATATTATCATGGATAGAACTCATTATTTCTTATCTAGGCTCGCCTTGCAAATTATACACGTTTCATGCTGAGGAGCAAAAATACGAGAGTTTTTCAAGTTGGAGGGTTGAAATATTCTTAACCAATTAATATTGGAGGATAAAAACATATTGAGCTACCCGCGTTTTCTAGAACTACGCCTAAACTGATAAATGTCTTATGATATTTGCAAAGCATTGTTTAAAAACAAGAAATATCTAACTCGATAAGACAAGTGTACGATTCCTTCAATAAAATTTTTATGGTCTTGATGAAGAAAAAGTTTGAGTTCCTAAGAGCACGTGAACCACTGATGGTGTCAGCAAGGAAAATTACATGAGTACATCGAGAACATCCCTCACTTCGATTGTTATACAAGGGACTCAAGAACCCTTACTGTATTTCGAAGACTTGGAACTTACAATTGTGAGCACAAACCAAATCGAGCGAGAAGCAAGTCGCAGGTACAACACACATCGAAAACAAGTAAGAAGAAACAAGCCAAATCAGATTGGTGCCAGTGTCCTTTTATAACATTTCGAACACTTCCGGTATTCGACTCGCTTGACTAGTCGTGTGGTGTCACGTAGGTGGAGTAATCCCTGACTCAGCTACGAGTTGAGTCAAGTGTGAGAGTTGAATCACCGTTATTTTCCATGCACCGTATGTCTGTTTATGAGCGCATATTCCCATGGAGTTATTGGTATAACTGCATTTGAAAATAATTTTTTGTTCATGGTAAAGGTTTTCATTTTGAAGGCCTATCATTTCCATTGCATGGTACATATGGAGCACTGCTAGATATTTTTTCAATTCTGCACTCCACCCTAGTTTTTTACTTTGCACGCAGAATTCAACCGCTCCAAAGGTTGTTTTTAGTAAGCATTGTAGACGCAGGTAGCCAATTCGATGTGTTGCAAAACGAACGGAAATAAGGATGCCTAAATATACACACCGTACGTTGGCGTCTAATGAATAACTGAGGAAGAGTTCCAAGTTTGTTAAGCATTTGTGAGTCGGACATCAAAACGATTAATGAAATCTTGGATATTTGTTTATCGTATGTATGGGTGTGTCCTCACGTACCTACCTACCGACCCGTAGCCAATTCGATTCATAGTAGTATTCAGGACCATTCAGATATTTGTAACCATCCCATACGTCAAAATAGTTTCAAAATTTTAGCCAAGGGTAAAGCTGTTGACCTTAAATTGTCAAAAAGCATTTTAATTCATTACCGTAAGCCCACATGGAATAGTTGTGATGCTTCCGTGCCAAAACATTTTGGGTTAGATGATGATCCTCCGTAACTTGTGCAACTGTAACCATGCTGGTCTAATGAATAGTTATGCTATTACTTATGTACAACTTTTGTCTCTTTTATAGCCTTCTAAAACTGAACATTGAACCGCTCGAAAGCTCTAAAGAAAGAATTTTCAAAACTCATTACTAGTATGCTTTTATTGGCATTTATTTTGTATTTTTCAATGAGATAAACTCTGTGACAGCGTTTCTCATTTACAGCTGGTAATATTAACCCTTTGAGTCCTCATCGTTTGAATAGTTATTCAAATTTATTCAATAATTAATTATGTTGCGCACCACTAACTTATAGAGGATTTATAAGTTTCAATGATCAATAAAAATGATTAGTGTATTCTGTCTGTGAGGTGCTAAAATGTCATAATTTCTACATATGGTGCTCCAAGACTGCACCAATAGTTCTGTACGCGAGAAAAATTCAAAATACCATAATACCAAAAAAAAATTGAGCTAAGCCTTAGATTTCCATGTATAGTATTCAATGCGTTACTTAAATAACCAGCTTAACGAGAAGAAGCCTTGAGTTGCGTTACCGTTAGTAGCGCTCGTTGACGTCGCTTGAGAGGACCACCTGGTAGCGGGCTGATGGGCAGGTGAGGCAGAAACTTTAGTTATTCCAACACAGTAGACACACAGTATGTACATCGTTGGATTCCCAACGCGTTATAACTACGAACGCGTGAGTGATGTGAGGCTTAAGCTTCCTTTCCCAAGGGAAGCACTCCGTGGTACCGTGAAAATCAGTTTGCCCAGCCGGGAGTCGAACCCTTACTTCCCACCCGTAAGCCTAGCACGTTAGCAGTGCATCATGGGACCCTAATTTTTTAGAAATACCGGGTAGAGAGAATAAGGATAAACCTCTGAGTTTTAACGACTGTAATCTTACTGATGTGATATATATTATGAAATAAACAATGAATTTAGTATCTATATATCTAAAAGTCATCCTAAACTATGTGGAAGAAAATAAACCTTGACAATTTTTTTCTCTTATGGAGGTCTCGTCTACGTAGGTACGTTTGGTTGGGCAGTTTTGGTTTCTGGGAGGCAGGGAGTTTCGTTTGGCGAGGTTTTGTCCGGGAGCTCATCCGGGACGGGAGGTGAATCGTGAGGGGAAAGGAAGCAGTCGTAGGGGTTCAGTTCTCTGCGTGAGAAAGAACATGTTTCAACATTTCTTTTTGTGGAAGACCGATACGCTGCAACACGTACTTGAACAACGTTGCGCAAGTTTAGCTATACCAAAGTGCGCATTTTATTTTCTGTTAAAAGTCTTCACCATTAAATTAAGGCGAATAAACACTTATTTCACCCTTGCACGTACAATCGTTTAATAACATCGTTTTTTGGGAATCCCAAGAGTTGTATCCGTTTCCATAAGGATTTTATTCGTCCTTCATGAAGAAGAGATTTATGTTCATGAATGGGAATTTTAGTTCTTACACAACTCTATTAGGCGTTCCAGATCTTATTATATTTTTACGTACATCTCACTAAGGCGTGTGCCGTGAAGGAGGAGAAATAAAACCGAGCAAAAGGGCAATTGCCAATATCTCGAAACATTCACAGTTTTACCAAAGCGACCCAATTTAAAATCCGTTGTTAACACATCGGTAACAAAGGACTTGGGATTCACAGAGTTAAGACAATTCCTTCCCCGAGGCCTCCAAGGTAGTGGAGGCCTGTGTGGAGGATTCACCTTCCTCTCAAGGTGAGGGGGAGGATGGGAGGCCACGTGCGTCGAAGGTCGCTCCCGACGGTGGTGCCGCTGCTCGACCTCGGGTTCGATCACACGCAAGCTCGAGTGCTGAGGGGGGCGTGACGCGAGACAAAGCCCCTGGGCTAAACAGGACCAGAATATTTTGAGTTATTTTAAAGTTATTTGCGTATAAAGTTGGTTTACTTTTTCCTGGTCCATCCTGCATTGCGTCAGATTTTTAGTTTATCCATTAACGCACGTAGTTCATTTCTCCGTAAGTCTTGCCTATTGTATTAAAACTAGTTATAAATAGATCATTTACATCAGAAGTGAAATTTACGAGCAAAGTGTTGCTCAGGTAATGGAGTAAATGCAGAAAATGACAACAAGCTGTCATAAGCTCGGAAATGACCATAAATAAGAAAAAAATTGATAATATTCCATTTATGTGCCTCACTAATAGGTTAGTTCAGTGCAAAAATATGGATGCCCTGTATAATTGATGAAGTATCTATTACTACCTGTTTTCATCGTTCTTGGTAGGAGTTATTATACATTTATGTATATATAATAACAAAACGATCAAAAGTTCAGAAACAGGACACATTCGTGGTCTTTTTTACCGACGATGACACTACACTCTAACCAAGGAAATCGTTTGTACGAATTCAAATTAATGATTTCATTGCAGTATTTTTGTGACGGAAGCCACACCTTGTGTTCTTCTTCCAAAGAATAACGAATTAGTTTTAATTTGAATTCTTGAATACAGTGAATCATTAAGGCAGGTGATATTTTGAATCATCTTAGGCATATAAAAGTGGATCCGTTAAAATTTTACATCCGGCACTGTCTCGTCTCGTGCACTTTAAATTCGATTTAATCCTGCACAGCGCGCACTTTTTCACTCTCATTGATGTATAAAAATGATTTTCAGCGCAGGGTTCCACTCACTTCTATTGTGAAGTGCCTGCCAGTGGCCGGCCTGACAGACGGTTGAGGTTCTGTGGTCGATTCAAGAAGCTCAAGTGTCCTGAAATTAAATGAGACTCAGGTGGCTTCCTCATGCGTCACGTGAGTGCAGGGATGCCATGGAGATTTTTTTTTTTTGCTTCTACCTCAACCTTGCAAGAAAACATGAGCTCGTCGCTCGTTCATTCATCATCACGTGGAGGCTGAGTGCTCCAAATTGCAGCACGTGTCTAGGTGAACTGAGATGCATGTTTGAAAGAAATTGAGACAGTTATCTTGTAACTCAGTTTGGTCCTTTTTTAACCCGTCAGGCGCTGGAATTCTACCAGATAAAGTTCCCCTTTTTTTAAATTTTACGTTTACTACTAGCATTTGAAATAAGTTGGTATTTGTATAGCGGTTAAGTATATTAGAGTAACAAAAACAAACAGAAAAGGTATATTTTTTCAGTTATGAAAATACAACGATTTTCATAAGCGTCCCATATATGGGGCGCTTACGAGTAATGGGTTAATTAAATTCGAATGTACCTATAAATAAGAATGCATTTACTGATAGACTGCCCTTAAGTTTTATTTATGCGGTTTTGTTGTCTTCCCTATAATGTTCTATCCATTTTTCCTTGAAAATTAATTTCATTCATTTAAAAAATCCACAATGGACAACAATTCAATTAAACATTTTGCAGGTAATAATTTTCCTGTTGTTGGGCGCTTCACGGGTGTTGAGGGCGAGCCTGGGAAGTCAAAATCCAAGGCAATGAGAGGCGTGAACCGCAACCGTTCAATGGGCGTAGTTTGAATTTGTTTACTGGATCGAAGGGCGGTGCGGAGCGTTTGTGTTACACAGCGTTTAGCCACCGTCATCGAAGTCGAAGCTACATCGCTAGCACTCAATAATAGGTGGCTTGTAAAGTGTCTGGGATTAACGTGCACAATGCGGATTTAGTTCTCTTTCTAGGGAATTTTCAGTCGAGTTCTGTATTTGAGTGGCAGCGGCAAAAATAAACAAACATTCTGTCTGAACAATATTTTATCTACCAATAGTTAGTGATGAAAGTAGTTTCCTCGAAATAGAAGACCATCATAACCTCATTACATAACCGTAGTGATGTCAGTACAGGTGTGGAATGCTAAAGCCATCGGCTAAAATTCCGATGCCAGTAAAGTTTTCCGTGGTCTTATTGAATTTACCAATGTCTTTCTGTTAGCTATGAGGGCCTGAGTAACAGGCTAATTGGGATAAGTCCAGACTTCCAAAGTCCTGTAATGTTCTAATCAGAAATATCGACGCTCGCACATTTATTCATTGCCTTTTGAATAGATAGAAGGGAAGAGTTCATGGAGAAATGCTAGTTCCATATCCTGATATATATTTCCTGTACGTGACTACCTTCCTGATCTAAAAGGGAAACATGCAATGGCGTACTGTTCTTATGAAAATATATATTATAAATTTCACTTAGTGACTATAAGATTTCAATTTTGAGAAAACCCTTAACTAATAATATTAAATCCTATACTGTAGAAAAGTAGGTGCCACACCCAAACGTATGTTCAAGGGCAATCATTCCTCTTAATTCAGTTGTATTTTTACGGCTGTGGTAATTATTTTTGCGTACCTTCCAAAGCAACTTTACTACCTCATTATTTTAGAGCGGATGTAAAAATTCAGTGTCTATTTTTAAGGGGTAGTGTGGACGTTCACTATAAGTATAATTCCTTGTGGTTAATTTGTGACGAAGATTTGTATCTTTTATCTTTTAAGATTTTTAGATAAAGAAGTACACTAGGTAAATTCTTTTTGCGTAGCAGGTTCACTAAGAATGAGATAGCAAAGAAAAATTATAAATTCAAACTTAAGTAGATCTATAATCTTCCGATGAGCGTATTAGATGTTTATCGCTTTCTTGCTTTCTACAAGCGAGAATAGCCAATTAATTCTACGAAGTTAGTGTGCTCACTTCACTTGACAACTGTACTATATTATCTTCTTTCCTAATCTTAGCACGGGAATTAAATGACAGCACCCACCTGAAACTGTTTCTACACGCAGAAGCTATACTTTATTTTGAATCATTATATTTTCGGTTCTCAAAGCCGCAGGATTAAAGCTTGTTACTCAGTGATGAGTAAATTCTCTCTACAAGCTGGACTTGTTCAATTGAGCCTAGGTCTTGGCACGAAGCCTCCCACCTGCCGCCTTTGTGTTCCAGGTGCACAAGGGGCCTCCCGCTTGCCGAGGTTTATACATGTACAGATCGTTGGGCTGACCTCGTCAGACATACACACCCTTGCACCAGGCGTTAGAAGGAGAAGAGATGAAATGACGCGAACGCTACCCATGTGTTCCCCAGTCTTTCAAAAGTTTTTATCCGCTATTTTATAATTTTTAGGGTTTAAAATAAATTTTTATTGTTTTCTTTGCATGACGGTTTGAAGGTTGACAAACTTTATCGGGCAGAAAAGTTCTTCCTTAGCTAAAGATAAATTTATAGTTTTTTGAAATTGTGCTGTAATTCCTCTTGAAATTGGGTTACGGGTAATATCATGAATTTAAATTTATGAAAGGCCCTGCCCAATCGAACACAATAATTTCGTTTTTGGGTAAAACTCAGCTTTCAACGTTTAATACCTTGATAAATAAAATATCATTATCACGGTAACATTCTGAATAACCGAATTAAACCGAATTAACTAGTAGTTTCTTTACTCAGGAAACTATCTCGTAATTAAGTAAATTTTTATGGCAAAATACCATTCATACAAGCGAGTGGTGTATTTTTATGCTCCACGTGAAGGTACTGTGAAGACGCTCACTTCACTTGATCATTACTTAGTAACTGAGCCTTAGCGACCATACATATTTATTCCATTGCGTACCAGAGGGATTCCCCAAGACAGAATTGAAAATTATTTGTTCAGATTTTAAGGGTCAAGTCAAAGTATGTCATTTTCATGAAGTGCTGAATTGTTCTGCAATTTATGACTAGTAGCTTTCTGGTGGGCGCATTAGGGATGAAATACACTGTCATTATGGGAACAAGGATATAATTTGAAGTGGAAGGTCATCTGGGGTAAGTCTGTTTGACTTCGGAAGAACGCATACATCGTTCTTCACGCAAAATAAGGACCAGCTTTTTGTCGAGCGTCTTCCTGTAAGAATTGACGTATTTCAATGAGGTCTTTGTTTCCTCGCAGCCACGGGAAGGCATGAGGCAAAAAGATGAGATTTAAAAAGCGTAACAACGCAACGTCTTGGGAGTTCCCAGAGTGCGGGGCTAAAAGAGCTCATCACGACGCAGCGCTGCCTGGTGTGCTGGGCAGCGATCAGTAACCTTTAGGTTCTGCACGGCCCTGGTGTGGATTTCTGCCAGGTTGAGTTCTGGTTTTCATTTAAACGATTGACTTTTAGCGACGTCATTTTCATGTTTAAATGCCCATAGTACGTGGATCAAATCGACACTTACGGATACAAAAAGTTAATGTTATGTTAATGTTTAAAAGGTTTGATATCTAAAGGCTCGTAAGAAAAGGTATTGAACCGAGTGCACATTAGTGCAGAATACACATTTTTATTTCATTTTCTCACTGCGATTCATCATACCTTTAAATTTGGAGCGTTACTGTTTTGGACAAGTCTTTTTACAAACATAGAACTGCACAAGTCATTACAATAATGAGAACATAGAATTTGAAGAGAATAATCATTCAAGGAGAATGATTACGAGTTTGTAGCGATTGGTTTGTCGCTACGCTCCATTCGGTTTCTTCATCATGTAGTGGTCACTACAAGTTCGTTGCAGGAGCATCAACTAAAGGAAGCATAAAGACTGTTTTTCAACAAAGGGCGTAGTTTTGTCCTGACGAACATGAAGTTAAATCGAAGGATCCGGGATACCATCATCTGTGCACGTGTTTCTACCACGAATTCACTACAACTACGCAGCTTCGATGGCCTTCGCGATCGCGTAGATGGTTTGGCTTTGCCGAGGCTGAAAAACTGAAGTGTTTTTGCATGGATGAAGTATGATAGTTATAATTCCTTTACGTTTCAAGATAAAACCGATACGCTACACGCTACAAGGATGTTTCGCACCCAGATCACTCGTTGCAGTTTAGTTTCAGGCAAGCTTAAAAAGAAAAATCCTGCACCTCCGCAGCGTCAAGAACACCTAAGGAGTTTGTTGCGTAGGCCGAGCGAAGCCAAACAAAAATAAGAGCAGCCCTGTAGCAAAGCCCACGCTCTGCTATCTCTGAATTGTAACGTACATAAAAAATTTGTAGAGCAGTGCTGCACAACGGGATGTTAATGGAATGACCTAAAATATGGCTGCGTGTGCAGGTCGAGTGAGCCGCTTTAGTATTGAGCCTTAGTGGCTCCCTGCAGGTCGAGTGAGCCGCTTTAGTATTGAGCCTTAGTGGCTCCCTGCAATTTCTTAGTGGATGATTATTCACTGAAAGGCTGATTAATATTGATATAGTTCTTAACGGTACTTTTGAAGGCCAAAGTAAGATCATTTATTGGAGTTGTTTGAAGTTTCGAAATAAGCTATAATTCAGTGATACTCGTTTCCAAATTCGACACTGGAGCTTAAGGTTTCCGCTCATGTTTCAACCCGAAATCTCTAAAATTAAACTTTCGACATAATGAAGAGTTTTCCTCACTAAACAAACCCGAATTTTCTACCAGAGATAACAGTTGCTTGTTTTATATTCGGAATACCGACGTACATCGCAACTGCTGAGCTATGCCCTTTTAAAAGCGTCTTCTACTCGTCCGATGTCAAATACATATGACGTTAGTGAATGGCCGCATTCATTCACCTGTTTGAAACACGAGTACAAACCACGCTCCCCCAGCAAAAAAAAATGCACCGTGAAATTTGCTTTAAGTTAAAGTCGCGTGCGCTACCTACGTCAGGAGATAATTTTCTCGGTAGTAATTACAAGGTCCGCCGCTGTTAAAGCCTCTCGGGCAGACGCTGAAGGAGAGCGTGCCCTGCTTCTCTAGGCGCGGCCGCATTGAACAGTGGCAGCTAACGCCAGCAATAATTATTCATGCTCGATTTTAAATCATAGCGGCTCATCCAGCTTCAGATTACAGTTGCACCTTGTGAAATCGTTTAAATTACGTGGATAAATTTGAAATTTTTACTTCTCCAGTACCGATAGGGAAGGCCTAGAATGAGGAAGTATATAATAGCTCTCGTATCTCAATGCCTAGAATTGTTCTTGGTATAACAAGACAGGCTACTCTACAAAAGCCTCTCTATAATACAAGTGGAAATAGAAATGGACTTTCGGAAGCATAGTAATTTACTGTTATGGGTACAGTCACTCAATATTGTGGTTACTGAAGACGTGAGATTTTATCCGTTAGCATTACGTGAAGTTCGTAAGTAACCATTACTTTTCTCTCGGTGAATATTTTTTCTTAAAATCTGTTGTTGCTCGTAGCTTCACTTTTAGAAAGCAAAGTATGCTTGCTGGATACAATCAGGAGGTCAAGATACTCGAGCTGGGTAGCAAAATGGAGAAATCCCGATCATGCAGAGCGAAACAAATGCACAGTGCCCCAACTTGGCGAGCATATCT